>SNQJ01S0057411.1:80208-96596 GCA_010110895.2 Picea sitchensis
ATGACATGGCATGGCAGACACATGGGCATGTTTGGTGATGACACATGTCAACTTCATTGGCAAATCAAATTGTGACAAATGGCAGTTTTTTATGTGGACTAGTTATATGGTGCCACGTGGCACGCCTCCCATGGCTGGAATGTGAAAAAGTTTACTCGACTTCCTAAGAGTCGAACTCGTGACCTCCAAGTAGCGCAAACACACATTCGCACCAACCACTAGACCACACTATGGGTCTTGTTTGCAATGTGGTTTAATTATTATTTAAATGTAAAGTCTGCACTAATGCACCAAAGAAAGGGGCTAGGCCTTCAACCTAGCCCCTAGTTACATCTATTGTACCACATGACCATAATACTCCACTCGCCTAGGGGCTTAACTCTACCATACACTAAATATAGCATATTCCACTATTCCGTTGTTTAACCACCCACCAAAACCTCCGCCAAAATTAGCGGAGCACGCCAACAATATGCTAAAATGAGGAGTCTGTGGGATTCAACCCCAAAACCTCCCCAACAGCCTATGCCTTAAATTAGCCTCCATAACCAATTCGCCTAACTTCCTCATTATGACATAACCGCCCAGAATTTGTATATAAGGAGGTTTCAGGCAGTCCATTAGAAGACACAAGAGCACGAATAAGGGGTAGGCTGAGCGCATCTGTACAGTACGGATTTGGACACACTTTTCCATATTTTGGGATGGATTTCTAGATCTGTCAGTCATTAATTGCAGGAGCAATAGCATGGAAACTGAGGCAGGGGTGTCTTGGGGGCCCGAAAGTGTCCGACTCAGATTGAGACGTGGAGAAAGTCATTTTTAGGTAAAACGACGGCACAAACGCAGTGGTGGTGTTAGTTTTTTGATCTGAGAAAAGCCTCTATGAATTAACTCCAGAATGAGGTATACTTATGTATTTTGACCAATTCTTTTGTGGAGTTAATAAAAAGACCTACCCATTTGAGAGCAAGACTCAGAGACGTAGTCCACCAAGGATGAACTCCGTTATCAAGTTCTTTGTGTTCATATTGCATGATTGTGTCTCTTTCATTTTGAGCTTTTCCTTCTTTATGGTGTACTTTTGTTTATGCTCATTTTATGCAATTCTTTAATAAGTCACCTGACGAAAAGATCCTGGATCATGTTGGTATCAGAGCAGTCGTCTTTGACTTGAATTGTTGAGTATGAATGCTTACTAGGGCCAAGCATAAGCAAGGTGAAGGAACTCTTAAGACGTTCAATCCCGAAGTTGGTCGTACATCCTGAAGGAAGAAGATGGCAGAAGAAGATAAGCGTGATGGACAAGAGAAAAACTTTCACATGGTCTTTTATCGGATGTCGGAAATGGTCGAATGAATGTATGGAGATTACGAAAAGAGGATGAAGAAGAAGGAGAGGAAAAAGGAAGCACATGCAAATGATGATGCTTCGGTAAACCAAGGGGTTGGAGGAGATCCTCCTGAGCCTCTGTCTTCGCCTTCAAGTTCTAGTTCTTCTTCCTCTGAGAATTCTCATCACTCTAAGCATTCTAACCATAAAGCCTCTTTTAAGAAACCATTATTAAAGCTTGATGTAAAGTTTTCTTTACCTATGTTTAATGGAGATGCTAATCTTGAAAAGTTAGACATTTGGATCCGACAGGTTGAAGTATATTGTCGTGTTCAACATATTGACGAAGAGGAAGTTAAAGTGCAACTGGCTTCTCTTCGGTTGGAAGGCACCGCTCTCGTATGGTGGGAGAGCAAGCTATAGGACAAAAGTAAGTGTGGTAAGCTTCTTTCCTCATGGTCGGATTTTAAAACAAAGATAAGGAAGCAGTTTTATCCATTAGGGTATTTACATAAAGCAATGATGGAATGGCAAACGTTGAGACAGAGTAAAGGTTAGAACGTACAAAGTTTCACAGAGGAATTTAGGAAGAAAGCTCTAGCATTGAATATTCCTTTGGATTATTATGAAAATTTAATGAAGTATATTGGTGCACTTCATAGTTATATTTGTCATACTTTGCTCTTGTTTAACCCCACTAGTCTTGATGAAGTTTGTGTTCAAGCCACTCACCTTGAGAACAGGGGGAAACATGTTCAAGAAGATCCCACAAAGAAACCTTCCAATTTCCCACAAAAGACTTTCAAGAAGTTCAAAAGGAAGGGCAAGACCGCTACAGTAACGAGAGAAGGAGAAAAACCATCTTGCACTCATTGCAAGAGGAGCGGTCACGATGAAGAACACTGTTGGAAACTACATTCGGAAAAGAAACCGAAACAGTTTGCTAAAAAGGGGAAGACAAAGACTATTGCTACAGTACAACAAGATCTTGGTTCTGAATCAGGAGATGAAGGAAAGATCACAACCGCTGGAGTGCAAGGTAAAGAATCTCTTCATGCTAGTTCAAGTTCCAGTGATGAATCTCATATTGATGAATGAAAGAGGAATGAGTTATTTCATATACTAGTTGTATCTAAACATACTAAGATAGATACATTGTTTGATCCAGGTTCCCAAGTAAACTTAATATCTGAAGCACTTGTCAAGAAGATGGGTTTTATAACAAAACCACGTTTACTTGTTTACTTTTTCACATTTACTTAATATGATTAATAATTTACTGCTATAACCAGTAATTGCCAAGTTTACCTAATTAACGCTTACGTTTACTTGTTTACTTTTTCACATTTACTTAATATGATTAATAATTTACTGCTATAACCAGTAATTGCCAAGTTTACATAATTAACCAGGATTAATATATATAGAATAAATCATTCTATATAACATTCAATATAGATTAACAAGTGTCAAATTGTTGCACTTACTTATTTTATTTTGAGGATATATTTATGAATATGAAGCTGCCACTCTTGAAGTCATATTGTTGAACATACTCTTGAATCTGAAGCGGTCTATCCGCGTTCATAAGCCACAACTTAAGTGGCTGTGCTAGTATATGGACAGAGATAGTAGTAGCACTCAAACACAACATGAAATAGCCTCGATCTCTGTCAGTCATAAGGCATATTTGGTTTCCCTGGCTGATCAAATATTTTAGTTTACTTTAATATTCTCCATTTCATCTGCGAGAACTTTTATGTTCAGCAGCAACACATGACAATTCCTCTGTTGTCACTGCACCTGCATGTCCATGGTTGTGACTGCCAAATGCCTCGTCGGTTTCTCTTTTGTATGCATAAAACCGAGAGACAACCACAAAGAAAATAGGATTTAAAAAGCCAAGAATATTCACCATCGCATAATAGTAGTAAATACGAGATGCATTTAGATTGTTTAGAATCCAGCGAGTGTGGCCCACTGACATCACTCGAAACATTCAGAAGAAAACTAGTGAGAAAACTCCCAATTCTGAAAGTACTGGCGAACAATGCAGTTCCTATGCTCTGCATGCTTTCGGGGGCCTGATCATAAAATAATTCTATCTTTCCCCCTTCAATCAAGGCTTCTGCTACACCTCCCATCAAAAACTAAGGAAGCAAAATGAAAAGGGTAATCGGAGCTTCTGCTTTCTTGTTTCCTTCAATCCCCCATGCTTTCACAACACTAATCTGTTTCATATCTGGTATGGAGGCCACGACCATGGTTAAGACGTTGATGGCCATGCCAATACCCATCCTCTGTAGCATTGTTATGCCTCTGGGATTTCTTGTGAATCTTCTAAATATCCTTACAATGTGTTGACATGGGACGACAAGGTGCTTGACATCAACATTGCAACCCAAACTTACCGGGCACAACTTCCATGGTGCTATCCCATATTTAACAGTGATGAAAAGATTCCAGTATCAAATAGCTGCATTGAAATGTCCGGTTAGGATACCTGGTTTTCACCCAGGCGACCGGGGTTCAAATCCCGGCAACGGAATGAAATATTAAGAGATTATAAATTTTTTAATATTTCACTAACTGTATTGTAGGTAATAAATACCTGCGAAATTGTCCCAATCAACTCTGTTGTCGTCTAGTCCGGTCAGAATGATATAAGGTAATTAGTACGGGACAAATTACTGCCGTCCAATTCAATTCTCCACAACTTCAAATTGTACGTATGTGAATCAGATTTTGTAGCGATGACAACTTGAAATTGTACGTATGTGAATCAGATTTTGTAGTGATGAAGTTAATGAAAATTGTTAGGAGCTCTATAGTAAAATTGAAATTGGGTGTGGGTTAATTCTCAAAACTTTTCGGGATAAAAGAGTTTATTAGTTTTATAAGATTAAGAGGAAAAACATTTTCTCTTAGATCGTCTAGCTTATTTTAAGATTAGATTTTATCTTTGTGGCACTACCAACCTTCTTAACCTTTTAATTAATCAAAACTATTGTGATCTTGAAACATTTCTCTTAATTTTTTTGGAGCACATAAATAAAATTCTAAAAAATTCCACCTAATCCTTTACCTTCTTAAAGTGTGATAGACCGTCTTCTTCATCTTTAAAAAAAAATCTATTTAAAATTAGTATTTTGATATTGTAAATTTTTTTTGGGGATAAAATAGATTGTATACAAATTTAAATATCATAACTCGTGATATTTTTCAGTTAAAAGAAATATGTATATGTTCACATTAATCTATTTGATTATATATTGATTAAAGTGAAAATGGATGGAGAGCTTCGAATAGAACTTTTATGCATTATAAATCCTTAGCGGAATATAGTGATCGGTTAGGTTGGTCAAACTAAATTGACCGAGTTTATTTCAAAAAATTATAAAGTTTTTTATTTTATTTTTTACTAAAATCAAGTTATTTTAGTTTAAAAATTATTTTTAGATTTTGAAAGATTTGAATAGGTATTTTGTGATTGGTTAATAAACTTGATATGACTAAATACTCCTAACTAAAGGTGACATTTTTTAAAAAAATGTAACAACTCTCAATTACGTCTAAGAAAAAGTGAAGTACAAAAGGTAATTTATTATTATTATTATTATGGATACATCATCGAATAGATTAACGAAACAATATTAACACATTATCAATCATTCACGATATAAAGCTAACGCATTATTGCAAAGAATAACAATATACATATCGATGCATTAACACAAATAAATAACAACCCATCATCATTGCATTCATATAAATAAATAATGACACATAAACAACACAAATCATAAAGCGCTCAACTCCTCTCATTAGGATAATCATCAGATAACACCATGATAACATGAGACAACTTAACGCTAACTTAAGGATCATAAAGATAATCATAAAAATGACATAAGATACTACCTGCTCAACCTACACTACAAGGTTAGGACCCCCAAGACACATAAGCAACACTCAAGCCCAATATCCAATTGATTTTGACCATTTAAGGTCTCAGGGGTGACGATTGTTCTAAGGAATAAGGAGGTGTATAAATCCCGCTAAATCAATCACATCTCACATCTCTAGACTAGACCATCAATCACACCTCAATATAGTTTCGCTAGCGCAAGAGTAAGCTAGTTACTTATTCATCAAGTATCTACATTCTTCTGTGGCACAATAATTCAATTACTTAATCATGTACGTATCAAAAAATAAATGATGCAAGAGCAACAACCTTATCACAATCATACGTCAACATACTAATGGTTCAAGAGTAGTTCTCAACCTTATTATATGGCGCAAAAGTAAACAATTCGAAACCAATCATACTATCACCTAATTAACATTATTAAATGGTGTGCGAGTAATCTAAGTACTTAATTAATCACACTCAACATTAATTCAAAGGTGCAAGAGAATCTCTTTATTCACCCAGTTCATTTCATGTGCAATAATCTAATCACATTAAGTCAAGGTGCAAGGAAAACTAAGCACATAACCAATCACACAACATTCATAATTAGTCATGGCGCACAAGAATTCTAGCTACTAAAGTAATCATATGCCACCAATATTTAAATGGCGCAAGAATCTAATTACTTTAGAATTCAACATCAATAAATTAGCAGTAATTAGCAATCAAAATTCAACATCAATAATTAGCATCAATTATAACCATATCCAACAATATAACTTGTTATGGCACATTCCGACAATCCAAGGTTGAGCCATGATGACTCAAGGCCTTCAATCATTGTTATAATTATACCAATTCACAAATAAAAATAATGCATTGATTAATGATCATATGTAAGGTCTCTTCCAATAGAGCCTTATAAATCAGAAAGTTAAATATAGACATGCTAACCTAACCTTAAACCATTTATTATTCATCATAATGATCCACTACATATTCAGCATATTAAAATTTATGAGCAGATTATAATCAATTGCATAACATAGCAGAATAATGAAAATACATACCTCTAACTGATGCTACTGTTGTCCACAACCGTACTTGATGCACTGCCCAAAACCGTCTAACCACCCAGCCAACTAGGAACAGAGCCTCTTTGGCTCCCTAGCTCTAGGATTCCGTAAAGATTCCTAGCCCCCGAGCCCAAAACTCCCAGCAACAGGTGCCCCCTTGTAACAGTCCTTCCACAAGCTTCTCCCGCCCAAAAAAAATCCCTAATACAGTCTCCTAATCTGAAAAATAATTATCCCTGCCCAAAAAAAAAGAGTCCCCTTCTACCGAGTGTTTTTCCCCCTCATAACCCCCTCTCCCATTCATTGCCTCCTCCTTTCATTAAGACTCACCCACCTTATCTCTCCATTCAATGTCAACCACCTTATCTCTCCATTCAATGCCAACCACCTTATCCCCTTCTCCTTAATGGTTCCATCGTTCGATATGTTAAGTTTTCTTTGAATAAATTAAAATTTATTAAACTTAAATTTATTACCCAAATATTTAATGAGTTAATTAATTAATCAATCAATTAATTATTATACATTAAACAATAAATAAATAAATAAATAGTTAATTATTATTATTAATAAATAATAATTAATTAATTAATATACATTAGAACAAATAATTATTTAATTAATTAAACTTAATAAACCTTAAACAATTATTTAACTTTGACAATTAGTTATTTAACTAGGGTTGTTACATACACCCACCCTTCAAGAAACTTCATCCCGAAGTTTAAAGTATTTTATGATACAAGGGAAAAGACACATGGTTCACACATTCATAACAAATAACTGACATTATTAGTAAGTAAGCCAAGAAAACTCATACATACTAGTGCACATGTGCAAGAAATGCATGTGTAACTAGTACATACAAGTCTTGCGCATGTACTAATAACAATAACTTTCATCTCTATAGTAATTTCTGTATGCATCCAATCCATTCAACAAGACTATTCATTTTATAAAAGACAATAACCCAATCACATGTTTGTGAATTCCCTTAATTAAAATACTCTAGCTCAATAATTTTATTTAGACAATTGTAGTTTAGTTAAGTAATTATGAATATACATATATACACATTTTTTTTTCAGAAGGAAAAACAATAAATTCCACCATAAGACAAATTTCCATACACTCTCAACTATTTCTACTCATCCTTCCTCCCTAACTTACTTCCATCTTCATTCCTATCCTTCCTTTGCTAGACTATCTTGGAGCGTCAACTATATTGACCTAACTCCAAATAGAACCTGTAAGCGGAAGTGTCGCTATCATGACCAAGCTTCCCCAACAGGAACTGGCAGTCATCATCACACGTCTAGGGGAGCGTGAGCTAACACCGTCCTCCCATGACTCCAGGTTTCAGAGGATACACGGTGGGAAATGCCTCCACCCCTCTTAACAGGACTAGGGTCCACACCCTATAATGGAATATACATTGGCACCATGTTGCTGGGAGTTTTGTCATCGTTTATTCAGTTTTGGGCAGTTTCACCTCCTGAAATCCTGCACTGGTCCACATATCATAACAATGTATCCAAACCAATATAATTTCACGTACAAAGATTCATACCATATTGTTTCTCGGCCAGTGGTCATGACATCCACTTTCATCATCATTATCCCTTGGCTATTTCATAGCCCATAACCTGCAAATTAGTCTGTAACAAAACTCATACATTTCTATGCATTAACATTATGTAATTGCATACAACCATAATTTCAATTCGGTATCTGCGTACCAACAACTTTAACATCAAATTTTTCAAGTTAGAAATAGATCTCATAATATCCCATAATTCAATTAACGACACCCATTAATAAAATTATCATTTACATAATAGATTGCATCATATCCAACATCATTCAAATATCATTTAAACCTTCATAGGATTCACATTCACATAGTATATCGCATCATACCCTTCATCATCAATAACACTTAAACATTTATGGAATTTACATTCACATAGTAGATCACATCATATCCATCATCATCAATAACATTTAAATATTCATAAAATTTACATTCTCACAATATATCGCATCATTATTCAATTATATTTAAACATTCATAAAGGTTCATACRTCTTTAAAAGTTCAAGTGTATCACTTAATAGTTTCACTRTGAATAAAAAATAAGGGTGTTTGGGCCTCAAGTAATCTTAGTTGTCTAAGTCAAAAGGTGGCGTTACATACACCCAACCTTCAAGAACATATTCTCGAGGTGGTAAAAAAAGTGAGGGATAATCTTGTCATAACGTCTCGGCATCCTCCCAAGTAGCAGATCTTGGACTAAACTTGTCCCACTAGACCTTAACTTGGTCTACCAGACGGTTCCTGAGTTGTCGGACTCTATGGTCCAATATGTGTAACGGTTCTACCGTGAGGGTTCCCACGTCCGATACCTGCAATTCCTTCCAATTTAGTTTATGTGATTCATCAACAACATAATGACGTAGAACAGATACATGAAAAACATTATGAGTTTTATGCAAGTGGGGTGGTAGTACGAGACGATAAGCAATAGGTCCAATTTTCTCTTGGATTTTGAACGGTCCTATAAATTGAGGTGACAACTTCGTCCCTTTCTCGAACCATATGGTACTCTTATTAGGCCTGATACGAATGAAAACCAGATCTCCCACTTTATAACTTCGATCAGTCTTGTGTGCATCCGTGTAACTTTTCTGTCTATCCTGTGCTTCCTTTAGTCTCTGCCTAATTTTAATCACATGTTCCTCCATCTCTTGAATCAATTATGGCCCAAATGTTACTCAGTCTTCTACCCTTTCCCAACTCAACGACGTTCTGCATGGCCTTCCATACAGAGCTTCATAGGGTGGCATTCTGATGGAGCTATGGAAACTGTTATTATAGGCAAACTCTACCAAAGGTAGGTACTTCTCCCAATGGGTTTGATTATCCATGACATACATCCTAAGATTGTATTCCATGACTTGATTTACTCTCTCAGTTTTCCCATCTGTTTCAGGATGATAAGTTGTGCTTAAGTTTAATTGAGTCCCCAATGCTGACTGTAAACTTGTCCAAAACCTAGAAGTGAATCTGGAGTCCCTATCTGAAATGATCTTCTTAGGTATCCCGTGAAAACGGATGACATCACTTACAAACACACGTGCAACATCAGTGACATCATAAGTGTCTCTAACCGGAATAAAATGAGCACTCTTGGTTAACTTATCAACTATCACAAGAATGGCATTGTGTCTATGAGATGTGAGCGGCAACCCCACTACAAAATCCATAGAGATGACTTCCCACTTGGACATAGGGACATCATGTGGTTGTAGGAGACCTATCGGCTGATGGTGATCAGCTTTCACTTGTTGACACTCTAGGCACTTGGTGACGAAATGGACTACATCACGCTTCATGCCTATCCAAAAGAAAAGCTTCCTCATATTTGCGTACATCTTCTTCACACCCGAATGCGCACAATAAAGTGCTCTATGGGCTTCCTTTAGTATGATGCTTCGAATATCCCCACCTTCGGGGACATACATCCTTCCTTGATATCTTAACAATCCGTCTACTTCCAGACTATATCCTTCATACTTTGGATCTAATTGCCTCTCACTCTGGAGGTTTGAAGTAACCTTTAAATACCAACTGTCTCCATGGAGTTGCGTCAACACACGTTCCCTCAAATTGACTTTTAAGGGTACCAAGTAGAAGACATGTGGCCTCCTACTCAAGGCATCCATGACCACATTCTCTTTTCCATTGATATATGAAATACCAAAATCGTACTCACTCATGAACTCACTCCATCGCCTTTGCCTGGCATTCAGATCCCTTTGAGTGAAGAGATGTTTTAAACTTTGATGGTCCATTTTGAGCTCAAAGTTTCGTCCTACTATATAGTGCCTCCAAAGTTTCAGAGCTAGCATTACAACTGCCAACTCTAAATCATGAGTAGTGTAAATCTCTTCTTGTTTCTTCAACTTCCTTGACACATAAGCTATCACTCCTCCATCCTGCATTAGCACGGCCCCCAACCCTTGCTTTGAGGCATCTGTGCAGACTGTGAAGTCCTTTTCCATATCCGGCACTCAGAGAATCGACACACTAGTTAGTAACCTTTTAAGCTTGATGAATGCACTATCACATTCTTTTGTCCATTCATACCTGACCCCCTTGCGCTACAAAGTGGTGATGGGTTTCGTTATTTTAGAGAACCCTTCCACAAATCTCTGATAATAACCTACTAGCCCCATGAAGCTTCTTACCTCATGAGCATTTTTCGGCACTGGCCACTCCATAATGGCCTTTACCTTCTCTGGGTCCACAGAGATTCCTTCACTGGAAATGATATGACCTAAATAGTGAATTTCTTTCTGGAAGAAGGAGCACTTCGACAACGTCCCATATAATTTGTTCTCTCTAAGGCAAGATAACACCACTTGCAAGTGTTCCTCATGTTCTCTTTCGTTCTTGGAATAGATAAGGATATCATCTAAAAAGACTTGTACAAAGCGGTCTAAGTACTTTCGGAATACACCATTCATGAGGCTCATGAATACTGCTGGCGCATTGGTCAATCTGAAAGGTACTACAATGAAATCGTAATGCCAAAACCGAGTTTGAAAGGTAGTTTTAGGAATATCGCATTCCTTAATCCTTAACTGGTGATACCCTGATCACAAATCAATCTTTGAGAATACTGTTGCTCCTTTGATCTGATCAAAGAGATCATCTATCTGTGGCATTGGGCACCTATTTTTCACTGTAGCACGGTTCAAGTCTTTGTAATCTATACACAGTCATAAAGAACCATCCTTCTTCTTTACAAAAATTACTGGTGCACCCCAAGGTGAGACACTGGGCCTTATTAGCTCTAAGTCCAGTAGCTCTTTCAAATGCATTTGCAACTCACAAAGTTCTGGCGCTGTCATCCGATACGGAGTCTTGGAAATTGGTTCTACACCAGGTTTTGGCTCAATAGTAAAATCAAGCTCCCTCTCAGGAGGTAACCCTGGTAACTCGTTCGGAAAAACATCCTTAAATTCTGACAATACCGGGTACTGATCCAAGGAGGGTCCTTTCCTTTCATTCACTTCTTCAATGAAATAAGGTCGACACCCTTGCCTCATGCACCATTTAACCTTCATAGTTGAGATAAATCATAGAGACACCTTTTTCCGTACACCATGGATCTCTACTGGCCTTCCTTCGTCGTCAACACAAATCACCTTTTTTGTGAAACAATCTACCATAGCTCGATGGGCTTCTAACTAATCCATTCCAATGATTAGGTCATATGCCTCGAGAGAAGTGACGTATACCTTCAACCTAGTAGTACACACTCCCAGGTCTATTAGTCAATTATCAATGCTAGGTCCTGTCGCCTATTTTTCCCCTGAAGCCATCTCGAATTGTTTAAAGTCATCGTGCTCGTAGGCTACCAACCCACTCTTTTCTAATGCAGATGGTGAAATGAAACTATCTGTAGCACTAGAATCAAATAAAATTTTAACATTGATATGATTTAGCGTACCTGATGACTCCACCACCATGGATTGGTGTTCTGCCTGGCGATTATTAACCGCTGCATAAATCTGGTGGTTGCCACTTTCTCTTCCCATTAGGGCCTTTCCTTCTCTATGGACAAATCCTGCTTGCAACTCTGGGCAGTCACGCTGGTAATGGGGTCCTCCACATCCCCAACATGTAACCCGAGATTGAACTAGCGCACTGCTCTGTGATGGTCTCTAAAATGTGTTCCTTCCCTTGGAACCCCTGCCCCTACTAGCCGCTCCCTGAGATGGTCGTGAACCTTCTTGTGTCGTTGGTGATGAATGGGATGCTGCACTCGTTGCCATTGAAATACCTGTGGTGACTATCCTTGGTGTGACTCTATTAACATATGGAGTTGGTCTAGAGCTCCCTCCCCTGGAGAAGGTCCTAGGGGCCTTCCCCACAAATCCAGGACGATGAAAAAAGGTCGATCTCGTACCTCCATTTAAGTTCATGTGTTCCTCCGCATAACGTGCATTTTCGACTGCTTTCGACTGAAGATAGTTTTCAGATCCGCACCATGGCCCTTATCTTAGGGTTTAACCCATAGACAAAGTGTTCTGCCTATCGTTGGTCATTATCCATGTATGAAACATATTTGACCAATTCCATAAACCTGATCACATATTCTTCTACGGTCCTATTTCCCTGTACTAGAGCATGCAATGCTCCCACCTGTTGTTCCTCAAAGTAAGCTAGTAGATATTTCTTTCAGAACCTCTCCTCAAAAAGTTACCAAGATACAGTGTCTGGGGTAAGGTGCAGTTACCTCTCCAGGTTTCCCCACCAGTTCAGGGCACTGTCTCTCAACTAAAAAATTGCTATCTTTGCCTTTGAAGTGGACACATAGTGTCGTAAGGAGAAACACCTTGTCATGCCTTCCAACCATGCCTCTGCACGTTCACTAGTACAACCCCCGACAAACTCTGGGAGTTTGATCTTCTGCAGTTCTCTAGTGATGTCTTCGGGAGGAGATCCTCCCCCTGAATCACTCGACACTTCAGGATTACCTGTTCCAGATGGTGGGGGCTCCACTTCAATCCCTGTTGGTTGATGCCCCTTTAAAGTCTCAATTATGGCCTCCAAAGAGCCCAGAATGAGAGCTAATTCAGGCGATGGTGGTGGTGGAATTGGCGGTCCCTGCGACGACACCCCTCTACCTCGATTTCCTCGAGTCCTAACCATCCTGTATACTTGAATCTGCATCAACCAAAGTTGTCACGGTGATTTCAAGGACATTTCACATTTGCGCAACTTAAACTAGAAAACAGGGTTAGGCATAAGTTTTTTTTACTTCTCTGTAAACAGACGTTACTCTCTTTAGGGGAAGTGGCTAGGTCAGGGTCGAAAGTCTCTAAGCTCAATGTCTTTGCCTAAGAAAACTACTGACTCCCTCGCCTGGTAGCTATGCTAGCATTGCACCATACTCGCCAATTTCTCTAACTTACCTGCCTAGTGCGCATGAAGCCCCCCCCCTTCCCGCTTATCTCGGTCTAAGTCCTTAACTTTTCGCTAAAAACAATTTAATTAGTTGCTTTAGCTAGTTTTAAATTTAAGCATGAATCATAAATTTAAATATAATTAAACATAATTTTAATTATAAATAAATTTTAAAACATAGTTAATTAATAATGTTCTAAAACATGATTAATATTATTATGTTTTAACATTTTTGACTAATAATACATTATTATTATTATGTTTTGACATTATTATGTTTTAACACATAATAATTTAAATATAATTTAAGGGCAAAATAAATTTAAATTATTAAATTTTATTCAAACTATAAATTAAATTATATTTAAATTTAAACTATAAATAATTTAAATTATATTTAAATTATTAAATTTGATTCAAACTATTATTTTAAATTATAAAACATTAAAATTTTAACCCAAAAAAAATATAAAATAATAGATGATAATAACAAAATATATATAAAAAAAATATAAAATATAAAATAACAAAATAATAATAATAATAAAAATAAATAAATAAAAAAATTTTAACGTGGGCAATGGGTCCTCGCATGAGGCCCACGTGCCCTTCCCTCACCATGCTCATTCCCAAAGGTTCCCAACCTTACACGCCTCTCTATCCCAAACCCTAAACTATCCTCAAACCCTAACGCTCCATCACTTGCCGCCTTTCTCACTATGCAAGTGCGCCCTGGGCTTCTCCCACTCTGCAACTACGATGGAGTTATGGTAATGGCTGCAGGGTCCTCCCTTGTGACTTGGAAAAGGCCTGCGGGCTACACTATGCCCTCATAGGCTCCTCCTCCAAGTTCTTTGTCTTTTCAGAAATTTTCAGAAATTTTCCCATGCAGTAGAGGAGATGTATTTTGTTGGAGTTACCTCCTCTGGGAGGTGAATTTAGCGAGGCAGTAAGTGAATTTAGCGAGGAGAATTATTACTTTTTTTGTTTTTAATTATTTTGATGTCCTGGTCAATTCAGACAGTGCATCACCATTTATATTTACTTACACAGTATTTTCTTGCGTAGTTGGTCGCGGACTTGGTGCTTGCGAGCTTAGGTTTTAGAGCTTTGACGCTTGAGTGTGGAGGTGGTGGTTGTGTTCAAACTCTTGCCGCTCGGGTTGTTTCTGCCCAGGACCCTCAAAAGTTGCTTAAAACGTTTACCTCGCAGGGTATGGTGAGCCCGCCTTGGTGATCGAAGCCGAACTCCTCCTCGGCACGGTTGAGCAGGGTTCGAAACATGGGATGACTCAAATAGTCTGTGTGAATCATGAACCGCCTTTTTTCTCTTCCCATAGAGACCACTAGGTAACCCTTCGACATGTCCGGAGGCAGGGTCGTCGGGGTCCTGCAACAATCGGAGTCAGAGTCATAGGAGAAGAGATTGCGGTGCTTGAACTTGGGAGACAGGCTACTCCCAACCAAGCCGAGGTTGTTGTGGCTTCGTTGTGGTTTGGTGCTTGGCTACTTGGGCACCAACTTGTAATGAGTCATGTGGATCCTTGTAAATTTTCCTGTTCACGACTTGTGGTTTGAGCAATGAGCCTCGGGCCCATTACTTTTATTTTTATTTGATATTTAAAAAAAAATATTGACAATTAATCTGGACTCCTTGTAGCCTTGGCTTGCAGCTTTGCGCACTCCATTTGGGCCCCCTCGTGGCTTCTACACTGGGTTTTGGTGACTTATGTGTTGGTTTGGTGTATAGTGCACAGTTCTGATCCTCATGGGCTCCTCCTCCATGTCACTCAGTTTGGTGCGTGTGTGTTGGATTTGACTTGACCTGTGTTGTGTTATGTGTATAGTGTAGTTTGATATATAGTGTAGTTCAGTATATAGGGTAGTTCGATATATGGTTTGGTGGATGATAAGTTGAGTGGAATGATATCGGGCTTTGGGCACTTGTGCCTAGCTTATGTTGGTTTATGTATAGTGTAGTTCAATATATGGATTAGAAAAGTCACTTAAGCACACACCACATTTTATTTTTTCATTATTTATAGATGAGACATGTATAAAGGAAAGGGCTTGGTGCTTGGCTTTGGTGATTTATGTGTTGACTTGTGTGACTCGGTGCATGTGTTGTTTGTGGACTTTGGTATGTGATATGGCTTAGGATTAGACTTAGGTCACTTGTCCGCACACACCACCCTTTTCTACCTCCTTATTTATATTTATATGTATATTTTTTTGTTTAAATAAATATCTTCTATATATGTTTATTTATATACTGTTATTTATACCTCTATTTAGAAGTTCAAGGGCAGAGCATAATTATTTGGGGAAGCATTATGTGTGTATATATATATATATATACTAAAAAACAATTGTGTGCTTGAAATAGGATGAGCTGTGGTTATCATGTTTGACAAGATAAACTCCTTGAATCATGAGATGCTAAACTATTTTTTTATTGGAGACGAAAACGAGGAGATGAAGAACGGGTCGAAAGCGCAGGTGCGAACAGGGTAGAGGTTCGCAGGCCCCTCCTCTGGTAGGGTGCGAACCTCTACTACCTACACTTCACACTCATTCTCGGAAGCAAGTATCCGCAGGCCGCCTTCCCTCAGGGCGCGAATCCGTCCAGGTTTCAAGAACAGTCGCTCTGAGGCCGCGCGATCCGTCCAGGTCACAAGAAGAGCGTCCAGGTCTGGAGAGGCCGCGCGAATCCATCCAGGTTACAAGAAGCCGTGCGAATCCGTCCAGATTTGGCGAGGGTTTGCTGGGAGAGGCCCTGTGGGCACCCTTCTTCAAGGGCGACTTTTGTAGGGGAAGTCATGACAAGCCCTGTGGGCACCTTTCTTCAATAAGAAGACAAGTCTTGGGAGCATGAAGGGTTAATTTTGAGAGGTTGACGTTGCCATGGAGGCCCAACCTCACGGGCCCTTGCATGCTACGCCCCCGGATGTTGTAGCTGCCTTCTCCTCTCTACTAGCTTCGCTGCCCAAAAAGAAAAAGTCTGAAGCCACTAAGTTCGTTAAAAAGCTTGACGATGTTCCTGAGGTAAACCTACCTCCCAAGGGACCGATCTAGGTCGCCTTATCC
>SNQJ01S0057411.1:101667-115021 GCA_010110895.2 Picea sitchensis
CTCAATCCATTATCAAAGCCTTAGTGGAGGATTCCTCTCCAGCAGATATCAGATTGGCAAGAGTGATTTCAAGAATTAGAATCCTGGTGAAATCTTTCCGGACCGCAACCTTTATTCATGCTCTGAGGGAAAATAATAAGGATGCTGATTTGGAAGCCAACAGGGCAGTTCCACTTCCCGCAGGCTTCCTCTTGACAGAAAGAAGTGAGGAGTGGGATTCCATACCATAATTTTGATATGTTTTTCTGCATTTTATTGAATCAGTTTGTTTGTCTTTTTAAGATAGGGAAAATAACGGAGATAGACTCGTTAACTTCGAGTAAATTTTGTGGTTTCCCAAACTTTGGGGCCTATGATCAGTTAGTGGAAGAAAGTTTAAAGGCTACGCCCGACCTTATGTAACCGTTGGAAGGCATTTTGGCCAAACTCTAATAGAAATCCATACTCGTTCTNCTGAGGGAAAATAATAAGGATGCTGATTTGGAAGCCAACAGGGTAGTTCCACTTCCCGCAGGCTTCCTCTTGACAGAAAGAAGTGAGGAGTGGGATTCCATACCATAATTTTGATATGTTTTTCTGCATTTTATTGAATCAGTTTGTTTGTCTTTTTAAGATAGGGAAAATAACGGAGATAGACTCATTAACTTCGAGTAAATTTTGTGGTTTCCCAAACTTTGGGGCCTATGATCAGTTAGTGGAAGAAAGTTTAAAGGCTACGCCCGACCTTATGTAACCGTTGGAAGGCATTTTGGCCAAACTCTAATAGAAATCCATACTCGTTCTTGTAAAAAAAAAAAAAACAATTGTGTGCTTGGCTTGCAGGTTAGGTGGAGCCGGAGCTTGGCCCTCAAGCCTAGATTTACAAGTTTTCCCTTAATATATTATTTATGCCTCTAGTTATTTATGTTTATAACACCCCTTTTCAAAGATTTTATTTGTATAGGACAACAAGTTTTAAGGTTTTAGGGAGTTTCAGGGCTGGTTACAAGACACACAGCTTAGTTTTCTGTCCAGGGTCAAGAGGATGGGTGGGTAGGTGGGCCTTTGGTCCCAGATTTCAAACTAAATCTCTGATACAATGTGTAAGGTATCTTCCAACAGAGTCTTATAAATCATAAAGTTAAATATAGACATGCTAACCTAACCTTAAACCATTTATTATTCATCATAATGATCCACTACATATTCATCTTCTTAAAATTTATGAGCAGATTATAATCAATTGCATAGGATAGCAGAATAATGAAAATACATACCTCTAACTGATGCTATTGTTGTCCACAACTCTGATGTCCCCAACCTTGCTTGATGCACTGCCCAAAACCGTCTAACCACCCAGCCAACTAGGAATAGAGCCTCTTCGGCTCCTTAGCTCCAGGATTCCATAAGGATTCCTGGCCCTCGAGCCCAAAACTCCCAGCAACAGGTGCCCCCTTGTAAGATTCCTTCCACAAGCTTCTCCCGCCCCCCCAAAAATCCCCAATACAGTATCCCAATCTGAAAAATAATTCTCCCTGCCCAAACAAAAAGAGTCCCCTTCTCTCGAGTGTTTTTCCCCCTCATAACCCCCTCTCCCATTCACCGCCTCCTCCTTTCATTAAGACTCACCCACCTTATCTCTCCATTCAATCTGAACCACCTTATTCCTCCATTCAATGCCAACCACCTTATCCCCTTCTCCTTAATGGTTCCATCCTTCGATATGTTAAGTTTTCTTTTAATAAATTAAAATTTAGTAAACTTAAATTTATTACCCAAATATTTAATGAGTTAATTAATTAATATACATTAAACAATAAATAAATAATTATTATTATTAATAAATAATAATTAATTAATTAATATACATTAGGACAATTAATTATTTAATTTTTTAAACTTAATAAACCTTAAACAATTATTTAACTTTGACAATTAGTTATTTAACTAGGGTTGTTACATCATATCCAATACTTATCATCATAATAATATTATCCCCTAAAATAAACATGTTCGATCATTATCATTATAATATTATTGAACAACTAATTATTACTAAGGTCACACCATTATTACTATAATTACATGGAGTAAGGATTTACCATTAGTGAAATAATTACACTACTTGAATAATAATTTAATACAATGAATACATTGAATAAGAAATAAATTGAATACTTACATTCAATGAGAATTTATTACAATTTACATCCAATAGGAATTTGTCAATAGGATTAACCATAACAATGTTACTATAAAAAGATAAAGTTCATTACTCATAGGATCGTGTCACTCGACTTGTATGACTAAGTTTTATTGCAAAGGTCATGACAACTCACACATTATACCACACCAATAAAGGAAGACAATCATAGACTCAGTCCAAGTCGCTCCTTCCACACAATTTCTAGTGAACTTAAATACAACCGAAATCAATGCAAGCATATCGTTGAGTGGAAGGAAACCCAGGCTAGAATTTCTAGCGATCTCCTGGCAGATCCTTGAGCATTAAAAACACTAGGAAAAACAACATTGAGCTGTAAAAAGAAATCTGAGCACAGGGATATGGACATAAGCTTAGGTCTGCGTGTAAAACTGAGCATGAAACCTAAGTCTGAGTGTAAAAACTGAATGCCATTTGAAGGACTGTGCATAAGGATCTGAGCGCAATATTTATGAGGTATGAGCATAAAAACGCACAGTTATTGCCCCTAAATCTTAGAGGATACTAAAGGGATGATACGCAACAAAAACTAAGTAAGAGGTGGGACGACGGTGAAGGCAATCGTTGGGTGAGGGTTCAGTCACAACAAGCCACAATTGGGGCACCCGAAAACGTGGCATCAACTCTCTTCGAGACACACGACCAAGAAACAATGAACAAGCATGATCAATAGGCACAATCCAAGAGTGATAGCCAACCGATGGGAGCTCTTTTGGATAATATTTTGTTCAGAGAGTTCTTTTGGATCCATCGCATAGGTTTTATGTTTTTCGACGTTTCGGACCAAATTAGTGTGGTCCATCATCAGGAAAGCGTGTGTGGTCCATCACAAACGCTTTCCTGATGATGGACCACACTAGTTTGGTCAGAAACGTCAAAAAACATAAAACCTATGCGATGGATCCGAAAGAACTCTCTGAACAAAACAATGATCGCAAAAGTCTTAGAACATAAATGGATAATATTTGTCCCTTGAGCAGAAAAAGAAATATGTCGAGCACAAGGCAATTCGCATGAAGTTCAAAGGGTAATCACATAGAGAAGTACCAGTTGCTGAGGTTAAAATGCATGCAAATTTCTAGTTTATTGAGGTTAAAAGAAACGCAAGGGAAGGGATTAGTCTGTTGAGATAAAAGTGCACAAAATGGGGCCTATGTGTTGCACACACACTGGTCTTGGTGTTGAGTGAAGGCTCTGGGTGGAGGCACCCATGCCTAGCCATTTTTAAAGAAAATGCAGATCTTAAATTCGAAGGGAAATCTCATGCCCAGAGAAAATGTAGAGAAATTGTGATGCAACCAAGCGATGGGTAAGGGGAGAGGCACAATTCCATTAGCTCCCCAAAACACAGAAAATAAACTTTCTAAGGCTGAGGGATAAAATTAAATCGTGGAGCATATGAGGAACCGATTGCTGAGAAAAGGAAGGGTAAGAATCGCCAAGGGTTGAAGAATTTGCTGAGTAAAATAAGGTAAAAAAAAATCAGAGGGTAAATAGTGGTAAAATCGCTAGGTAATAACCAAGTAAAATCACAGACTAGATAGTCAACTCAGAATCTTTTAAGAGGGAAAAGTTAGACGATTTAAAAATGCAGAGAACAAGGGTTCGCCCAGCAAGCGACTACCTCGGGCAAAGGAAAAATTAATGAAATCCAAGAAACACTTAAAACATTGCGACATCAAATAAAAATACAACAAACTTAATTTATTGCATTTACAAATTCAGTGACGAGTACCGTAACCGAAGGTGACGAAGTCGAAGACGTTCTTCTGCGCTTGCGCTCCATCCAACTCCCCGCTTGCTAACCGTGAATACCTCACCGATACCTCCCATCCAACGCTAGGGGTACTCTTCTTCCCCCTTAGCCCCCCGAGCCGCAAAGGGGTCACACACACACAACTAGAGACATAATCTATCTCCCAGCTCACCTCGTAAGGTTGAGCTACCACTCTCTTCCTTGAGCTGGGTATCCCAACTCCCACAAGAAAAATCAATCAAAGAAATTCCGACAACATAACCTTACTAATACTAGTCATGATCCATTCATCTCCCCAGCCATTACTTTTATAGAGTTCTTCTTAGTGACCACTTTCCATTTGCATGTTTAATTCATTTTATTATAAAATAATTAGGAAAAACTATCCCCCGTACACTTGTCACTCGATCCCTTAGTTGCACCATAAATTCATTTATTTTATTTAATTAAATGTCAATTTCCCTCACCCATCCTAAAATCGCTCCCAAAAACGCTCCTTGTTGTCCTTTTATTCCCTTTATTTCATTTTAATGACTGGTGCCTTTCTAAAACTTAATTGTGTTTTATTTAGGAAAGTTCTTTAGTTAGACTAGACTAGATTCATTTCTATATTTCCCATCCTTTTTACATTCATTTCCCTTCATGTCTATGTTCCAATTTAGAATTTCTTGCACATAATCAATAATCAACTCGTCCAACCTACCCTACAAGGTTAGGACCTCCAGGACACATAAGAAACACTCAAGCAAATCTTTGAGTAGAAGGAAACCGAGGCTAGAATTGCTAGCGATATCCTGGCAGATCACCAAGCACAAGAAAATTCACATGAAGGTCAAAGGGTAAGCGCATAGAGAAGTATCGATTGTTGAGGTTAAAATGCATGCAAATTTCCAATTTATCGAGGTTAAAAGAAATGTAAGGGAAGGGATAAGTCCATTGTGATAAAAGAGAACAAATGGGGCCTGTGTGTGTGCACACACTGGTCTTGGTGTTCAGTGAAGGTGCTGGGTGGAGGCACCCATGCCTGGCCATTTTTAAAGAAAACACAGAGCTTAAAATCGAAGGGAAATCTCATGCTCAAAGAAAATGCAGAGAAATCGTGTTGCAACTAAGCGATGGGTAAGGGGAGAGGCACAGTGCCATTAGCTCCCCAAAATGCATAAAATAAGCTTGCTAAGGTTGAGGGATAAAAGTAAATCGTGGAGAAAATTAGGAACCGATTGCTGAGAAAGGGAAGGGTAAGAATCACCGAGGGTTGGATAATTTTCTAAGTAAAATAAGGTAAAAAAAAATTGCAGGGTAAACATTGGTAAAATCGCTAGGTAATAACCAAGTAAACTCACAGACTAGATAGTCAACTCAAGATATTTTAAGAGGGAGAAGTTGGACAATTTAAAAACATAGAGGGAAAGGGTTCGCTCGGCAAGTCACTACCTCAGGCATAGGAAAACTTAATGAAATCTCAATCTAGAATCAATAACTCAGGAATTACCCCAAATCTATATACAAGAAACACTTAAAACATTGTGACATCAAATAAAAATAAAAAAAACTTAATTTATTACATTTACAAATTCAGTGAGGAGTACCGTAACCGAAGGCGACAAAGTCGAAGACGTTCTTTCGTACTTGTGCTCCATCCAACTCCCCGCTTGCTAACCGTGAAGACCTCACYGGTACCTCTCATCCAATGCTAGGGGTACTCTTCTCCCTCCTTATCCCCCCAAGCCACAAAGGGGCCATGAACACACAACTAGAGACAAAATATAGCTCCCAGCTCGCCTCGTAAGGTTGAGCTACCACTCTCTTCCTCGAGCTAGGTATCCCAATTCCCACAAGAAAAATCAGTCAAAGAAATTCCGACAGCATAACCTTACACATACCAGTCATGATCCATTCATCTTGCCAACCATTACTTTTATAGAGTTCTTCTTAGTGACCGCTTTCTATTTGCGTGTTTAATTCGTTTTATTAAAAATTAATTAGGAAAAACTCTCCCCCGTACACTTGTCACCCTATTCCTTAGTTGCACTAGAAATTCATTTATTTTATTTTATTAAATGTCAATTTCTCTCACCCATCCTAAAAGCGCTCCTTGTCGTCCCTTTATTCCCTCTATTTCCTTTTAATGACTTGTGCCTTTCTAAAACTTAGTTGTGTTTTATTTAGGAAAGTGCTTTAGTTAGACTAGACTAGATTCATTTCTATGTTTCTCATCCTTTTTATATTCATTTCCCTTCTTGTCTAAGTTCCAATTTAGCATGTCTTGCACATAATCAATAATCAACTCTTTACATGAAATATTTCTCTTTTAAATTCTTATCTTGATTTTTCTTCATCCCCTTTTTATTAATTGATCATTTAGTTTTTAGTCTTCTTTCCCTATTTAGTTCTAGGATTAATTTTCAACTAGGCTTAGAATTTTTAAGGGAATTTTATAATTAATAAAAATTACTCAATTAACATTTTTTTTAAGGTTGGCCATGTCAAAACAAATTATTGTTTTCTAGGACCTAGGTTCATTGACTCACCTTTATTAAAATCGTGACGTGCCCTTTAAGATGCACTATGTGCTCCAAGGGTGTCAATCGCCTTTATTCATGTTTTATTTATGCGATGTTCCCTTCAAGACGCACTACATTCTCCAAGGGTTCCACTCGCCTATATTCATGTTTTATTTATGCGACGTGCCCTTCAAGATGCACTACGTGCTCCAAGGGTGCCACTCGCCTTTGACTGATTTTGGTAGTTGTCCAACCTTGGAGTCAAGACTCCATCAGGAGACCTTGTGAGAGACTAAGGGCCCCTAAGTAAGGACCTTGCCTTATTGTGCACCCCTTAGAATATTCGTGAGAAACTGTCTCAGTCTACCCTCACGACATCGTGGATCTCTCGAACTAGGTAATTGTTAACCTACAATTCAAGCCACGATGGGAGTGCTAGTAGGATTTGGTAGGGATGTTGCCACACCTCTCCCTCAATTTCTGGTTGTTGTGCATGGCCCCTTTAATCCTAATGTGAGTATGATTAGCAAGCAATCATCAACCTGCATCCATCAATGAAACATGTCAATGATCCATAAAAAATATCATAATATACCTGATCATAGGTCACATATGCATAAACAAAAATACCCAAACCATATACAATCCACTCCCTCCCTCGATCTGGATTCCAAGGAGGTCCATTAATTCCATCGACATCCTCAATATGTCAAGTGTCCTGCACACTCAGGAGAAACCCGTCAATATCACCTGTCTTTACATAAATAACATAACATCATAATCCATAAGCATCATCATCATAATCCATAAGTGAAACAGACAACCATATACTAAATCGGATCACTTGCACGCAAGTGTCCTCAAAGAATAAGTCATATCATGTGTGTGCAAGAGCGGGATGTTACATATACCTCCTCTTGTTTTAAAATTCATCCCGAAGTTTCACAGTATAATGTGCAGTAAAAGAGTATCTGATAAGATGTAATGTCTAACTGCCAAACAAAAATGGAAACTGTTGGCGCATATCATATGCGTCCTCCCAGGTAGCCGAGTGTGGACTATAATTGTCCCATTGGACCTTGACCTGATCGACTGTTCGACGTCATAGATGTTGAATGTGATGGTCCAAAATGTGGATTGGCTCCACCGTGAGTGCACCCTCGTTTGATACCTCCAAAGAACTCATGTCAATCACATGTGTAGGATTGCTAACATAATGTCTCAAAACAGATACATGAAAAACATTGTGCATATGCCTCAAAGAATCAGGCAAGGCTAGTCGATAGGCCACAGGCCCCTTCTCTTCCACAACTTCGAAATGTCCCACAAACCTAGGAGAGAGTTTAGAACCCTTTCCAAACTTGATCGAACTCTTGTGCAGTTTTACCCGCAAGAAGACTTGATCACCAACTTCATAACTAAGGTCAACGTGATGCACATCAATATAGCTCTTTTGTTGATCCTGCGCATCTTTGATCCTTTGTCTTATTGTTTGAATTTGTTCTTCCATTTCTTGGATCGCTTATGGTCCTACCAAGACCCTATCCTAGAGTCAATCACAACTCAAAGGCGTCCGACATAGTCGCCCATAAAGAAACTCGAATGGCGCCATCTTAATGGTGCTTTGATAGTTTTTGTTGTATGCAAACTCTACCAGAGAAAGAACTCCTCCCAACGCTTTTGTTGGTCCATCACGTACATACGCAACATATCTTCCAAGATTTGGTTCATTATTTATGTCTACCCATCTGTCTTCGGGTGATTTGCGGTACTAAAGTTAAGTTGGGTTCCCAAGGCCTCTTGGAAACTAGTCCAAAATCGTCCTATAAACACCAATCCTCAATCAGATATGATCCTCTTAGGCACACCATGAAATATCACTATCTCTTTTATAAAATCTCTAGTTATGTTTGGCGCCTGATACGTCGTATGCACAGGGATAAAATGTGCACTCTTTGTCAGAGTGTCAACTACCACGAAAATTGAGTCATCCCTCCTTGTTATCAATGACAATCCAACAATGAATTCCATTGAAATGACCTCCCATTTCGATTCGGGAATAGCGTGTGGTTGTAGTAATCCTACCAGATGTCTATGTTCAGCTTTCACTTGATGACATTCTAGACATCTTGCCACATAGTTGACTATGTCTTCCTTCATACCTTTCCAGAAGAATAAGGGTTTAAGGTCTTCCCTCAGCTTCATGACTCCTGGATGAGCCATGTACATTGCTCTATGAGCTTCGTTTAAGATCAAACTTCTCAACTCATCGTTGGGCGGTAGGTAAATCTGTTTATTATATCTCATTAATCTGCCACCTTCCATAGTAAATCCCTCAATTTTTGGTACCAACATGGTGTCTTGTCCGAAAAATTCCTTAACCTCCTTATACCATTCATCGTCGCGTTGTATAGTTAGAATATTTTCACAAAGATTTGTTTGAAGAGGTATTACCGAAAATATGCGTGCTCTCTGACTCAATGCATCTGCCACTCTTTTCACTGTTCATTTTATGTAGGTATCTCAAAATCATACTCGCTAAGTAGTTCCAACCAACGCCTTTTCCGCGCATTCAAGTCACTTTGCGTATAAATGTGTTGCAAACCACAATGGTGTGTTTTCAGTTCAAATTTTTGTCCCACTAGGTAGTGTCTCCACACTCTCAGAGCATACACAATGGCCAATAACTCCAAATCATGTGTTGTGTAGTTCTCCTTATGTTTTCTTAACTTTCTCGATATGTAAGTGATCACTCGATCGTCTTGCATCAAGACTCTACCTAAGACTTCCTTGGATGCGTCTGTGCATACCAAGAAGTACTTGTCCATGTTAGATACTTTTAGTATCGCCGTTGTCGTCAATACCTCCTTGAGCCTTCAAAATACTTCTGTGCATTTCTCGGTCCATACAAACTTCTTGTTTTTCTTCTGCAATTCCGTAATCGGATTTGCTATCTTTAAAAAACCTTCGACGAATTGTCAATAATATCCCGCTAAACCCATAAAGCTGCGTACTTCGGGTACTTTCATCTGTGTAGGACATTCCATAATATCCTCTACCTTCGTTGGATCCACAACGATACCTTCATCGGAGATGATATGCCCTAAATAATGAATCCTTGATTGATAAAAAGATAATTTCGACAGTTTCCCGTATAATTTGTTCTCTCATAAGAACTATAGTAACAAACGCAAATGTTCATCATGTTCTTCGATCATCCGAGAATATATCAAAATGTCATCAATGAATACTTGAAAAAACTTGTCCAAGTATTCCCAGAACACCACATTCATCAAGCTTATGAATACCCCTGGGGCATTTGTCAGTCCAAACGGTAAAATGGTAAAATCATAATGTCCAAACCTCATCTTAAATGTGGTATTAGGAATGTATTCCTCCTTGATCTGTAACTAGTGATATCCTGACCTCAAGTCGATCTTCGAAAACACTGTCACACCCTTCATTTGATCAAACAAATCATCTATCCTTGGCAACAGATGTCGGTTCTTGATCGCTGCCTTGTTCAATTGATGGTAGTCAATGCAGAGTCTCCACAACCCATCCTTCTTCTGTATGAAAATAACAGGTGCACCCCAAGGCAACACACTTGGACGTATAATTCCTAGGTCCAACAACTACTTCAGTTTCATTTTCAACTCCTGTAACTCAGGGGTCAACATCTAATAAGGCATTCTTTCTATCGGTTCAGTTACAGGTTTTATGTCGATGGTAAATTCCAATTCCCTCTCAAGCGGAAACACTAGTAGTAACTCCTCTAGGAATATGTCCACAAATTCTTGTACTACCAAAATATTTTCTAGTCCAACAATGTCTTCAATCCAACATTTGCTTCTTGAAGGATTTGTTTGAGCTCTTGAAGCTCATTGAACTACAACTGTTTTGGCGATCTCTCCATTCTCAGCCTCAACAACTGTAATTGATATCAAGCCTTCTTTGATACCACTTAATCTAAACCAGGGGGTGATTAGTTTCCAATAATGGTTTGATCCTGTCACTCCTCCAAAGGGTCAGTTATAGATCATTTCACTTGAGCGGATTTCAATTAAAAGGTATAGTTGAAGTCTTTACAAACTTGAATCCAAATTGAATTAAAGCCTTGTTAAATTCCTTATGTGTTACATGTCATTTTTTCATTTAGTAATCTATGTTCGTAAATTAATGAAAGAAACATAAGAACATAAACACATAAGAGAAATGAAACTTCCCTTGATAATGGAGTTCACCCAATGTGTGCTACGTCTCTGGGTCTCTCTTCAAAGCTTGACCTCTTTATTCTCCTCGTTGTAATGATGTCTCTCCTTTACAAGTTGTAAGGCCAAAGTCCCTTTTTGGTTACAAAAACAAGAGACCGTAATGTGATAAGGAATGTTTACAAGCTTCACAAGTTCTCATGCTCATGAGGCATCCATGATGCTGACATGGACATCATTCCCACATACTCAATACAAAAAATAGGAAGAATAAGAAATGACCCCCATCATCATGGAGCCATAGAATGCCTTAGATCTACCGTTCATATCCAAGTATATATGCATCCCATACACAGATCTCGAAACTACGAGATTCCTGACTGCTTCGTTGGCCACTTATCATCTAAGTGCCACAAATTCTCTTTCACATGTAGTTGATTTGTTTATGTGTAAGAAGAGAAGAAAAAAGGAAATAGAAGGAATACGCTGATATTTCTGCCTTGTTGCATCCTCTCCATGCTCCTTTAGACTTGTATCAAGCATACTATGCTGCAACATTCAATGAGAAAACATCATAATAAAAAACATGCTTACATTGACTTCTTCATAATTTAGCCTATTTATCAGAGTCTCTGTTGCCAAAACATACATCGCCATTGGATTCGCATCACCGAATTACCCAAAATCGACTGTCAAATCATCTCCATCGAACACTGTCACCTTCAGTCCTTCCCTAGACCTCTGCCTCGATCCACGTGAAATTAATGCATTGAACTATGCATTAAAAAACGTGCACGGTATGACTTGGGTGAACTAGCATGCACTCTCCTCTCCCCCATGCATTGGCAAAAACACTTTTTAAAATAAAAACTGGGCGGATTACACAACAAGGTCATTTGGCCCAATGGTTGGTGGACGCTATTAAAAACCTTGTTGTTGGGGAGGTCCTGTGGTCAAACCCGCGGGCCTCTCTTTTTGGCGTGTTATAACAACCTTTTACCAACTTTGGAGTCTGCCACATTTGGTGGAGTATGCCAAGTTTGGCAAAACTAGATATGGTTGAACTGTTTCCAAGTCTAGCGGATCGGTTGGGATTACCGCTAGTTTGGCGGGTGCTACTAAATTTGGAGGGAAAAGGGGGTTGGCTGCCACCCAACCCCAATTTAATTTGTAATTTTGGTTACAGGCCCTCATTGGGAATTTTCCCACTGCCACATGGCAGCCCATGATTGGGCCATGTGGTGGCCATCCATTGGCCCACTTGTCTACCAAGTCATCTGTTGACTGTACCTGTTGACTAGTTGACACCACTTTTCACGCTATCCTTAGGCCATGTGGAATATCCTGGGTGGTTCCACGTGGCATCACCTGGGGGTGCCACATGTCACATTTTCATTGTCCCATTTGGAGACCCAAAATTCCAAATCAACATGCCACGTAACACACTATCATTGGGCCACGTTAGCATGTTGACGTCATGTTGATGTCATTGCCACTGTGCCTTCCACATCACGTATCGACTTGCCATGTGGTTGTATGGATTCCATGTCACGTTCCACATCTGGTTCAACCTTCCATGTGACTGTACAGACTGCCACGTGACACTTTCTCATTGGTCCACATGTCGACCTGCAAATGCCCAAAATGAGTGACATGTGACAGCCTATGGTGTTGCCACATCAGCATGCTGACATCATTAGGACACATGTCACTATCTTATTGTGCCACATACTCTATATGGATGTTGACATAATCAGTACGGTTACTGACGTCAGTAGTACATATGGTTACTCATCCCTACTGATTGGGCTAGGTTGACCAAAACTTTGACTGTGAATATCTTTCAATCTGTAACTTCATTTGACGAACCGTTTGCACCTTTGGAGAGCTTGCGATGTGCTCTTCACAATGATGTCCATTTTTCTAATCTTAGAGGACTTTTAATTTTTTCCCTTTTCCATTTGTCGAGGCCATTCTGAGCCTCCTAGACACTTCTGAGCCTTCTATGATGTTCCCTACATCCTCCTAGATCACCTTTTTGGTGGAAACCCTGGTATTTCTTGGTATACATCCTCGAATTCTTGTAATACCAAGAAATATTCAAGGCTTGGCCCCTTTGTATTTTCTGTCTCCTCCACATGGGTTGCATACAATTGACATCCTTTTATGAAACGTCTCTTCAACTATAAAGCTGAAATCTCTCTTATAGAGATGGGTCTTGGAACTCCTTTCACAGTGCTTTGTTTTCCATCTCCATCAAGACATGTAAATGTATTGATATGACAATGTAGGATAGCATGATGCTTGTCCAACCAATCAATTCCAATTAGAATATCATAAGACCCCAATGGTATGATATTTAGATAAACACTAGTATTCACACCATTAAGACTTATGGAACAACCTCTGACCATACCATGGATTCTCCTTTTGGTTTGAGTGGCTAGATGAACCAAACTTAATTTCCCAAGCTTACTTTTCTCCAAATGTAATCTATCCACTATTTTAGGATCAATGTAACAATGAATTTCTCATGAATCAATTAAAATAGCAACATGCTGATTTATGATCTTACCTTCCACTTTGATCATGTTGGATTGGTATTCTACTTGTCGATCATCTAAGGCCGCATAAATTCTTCTGATGTCTTCGATTGTTGTAGCCTCTTAGATGTTGTGCA
>SNQJ01S0057411.1:122296-150500 GCA_010110895.2 Picea sitchensis
GTCGACTGCCCATTCCATACCTCTGCGTTCCCAGTTGATGAGGAAAGACAGAAGTAAGAAACATTTGGTGGCTAACAAGCATTAAGAGGTGCGATTGCTTGCAAATATTTTGGTTTTATTTCAAAAGTCATATAGGAGAACATTGGGCCCATGAGAAGTGAGCTACGCTGAATGATACAATAAGAGATGGTGAATACTGTGGGTTGTGTGGTGAGCCAAGTTATATATAATATTCCTTTCAAAGCCCGAATTTAGATCGATAATGCATACCAAGTGTCTCATTGATCGCCCAAATGGTGTAAGGAAGCCAAATCATCATCAAAGTTTGGCGTTCGACTGAGAATCATATGTGCACACTGGAGGATGAACGCAGGTGTCAAAGATCGTTCACACACCAACGTCCAAGCATCGACCCCATCAAATGCAAGCAATGAGAAGTCTGCATATATCATAACGCCCAGGAGATCTACTAAAAAGATCTAAATAGGCGAGAGGATCTACTGTTGACAAAGGAGCGCCCAGGAGATCGATGCCAGACATTAAACATGATGAGTCAAGAATACATGCCTTGGATTCATATGCACTAATATGGAAGTGAAATGTTCATTATTGGTGGTAGTAACAGCGAGCCTAAGCGCATCGTTCAAAACTCCAGGGATCTCATAAGGGTTGATTTCTGTCAGATCAGAAAAAAATAATCTCTCATCATCTAAAATGATGTATCGATTATATATCATGGTTAGATTATTGAACAAATATTACAGTGCTAATAATTGTGTTTGGTTGGCACATCATGATCGGCCAAATCACAATTTTCCCACTGGGAGAACTGAGTAAGGTCGACGTTGGCAAGCTTATGCTTGGGAATGATGCACTCGGGCCATCGAACATTAGGATAGCGTTTCGAGGGTCTTGTATGCAGCATCAAGCTGTATGCAGAGCGTGTCATGAAGACATATGGCGATTAATATTGGTGGGAGCTCTTAGATCGCAATTACCAATGTAATCGACGGTATATATTCATTTAGAAGAGCGAAAGTATCCGACGTTTAATTTTCTAAAGCGGCCAGAAATAAAAATAGTGGTAAAGCCACTGGGGTACTGGAAACTCATGATTTATTTCGGGGACGTGAATGGTATGAATTGAAACTACCCACAACACTCACCGAAATCGCATACAAGTCAACTTTGAAGATTGGCACTAAGTCGCGAAGGAGGAAACACAACTGCCCAATGCGCAATACACAGACACCAACTCGAAAGGAAGTTTTGTTTTCGTTTTATCCACTGTCATTTTGTGGCGGAACCATTGCAGAGATTCTTGGTAAGGCAGGTAAGAAGTGCAATTCAGATAACAAGACATGATGTGATGGATCCATGCAAGGATTTAACTGACGATGATATTAAAATGGAAATTCAAAATGCCATTGGCCCGAGAAATGTGTTGTTTGTACTTGAGGTTCCCTTTGAAGTTCTCGTTCGAAGACAGATTGCTCGGTTATTAAATCCAAGTTTTCATTATGCACGCTCTATTTTATGATGAATTAATTAATATAGTTTCTTTCATTGATGTTTTATGGGCGCCGTTTTAAGTCACTAAGGAAATTCGTTGTGAGATCAAAGAGCACCTGGAGTTAACATAGAAGTTGTGATAAATGTTATACTCGTCAAATCTTGCAGTTTGTAATGTATATGCACGATTTCTTGCAAAGTTCGTGTGGTGAGCCAAGGAAAATAAAGAGTTTTAGTTGCCCAGGTTTCTAAATGTTGAGGTGTCGCTCGCCATGGACAATTTCTATACAGAGCTGGATAGTGGTGAACGAAGTTCCCTTTTATTACAGCTGGATTATTTCATGATTTAGTGTTGTATTTTATATCCATTATGAGGTCTTATTTCATGTTGATAAAGACCCAACAACCATGTGCAGAACTAAGACATCGAGGAGGAGCTAAAATTTCTATTCACCATGAACACTGAATCTATTCAAAGGCTAATGCAAGATGAGTGCATAGCCATGTCAAGCATCTGTGTGATTGGTTGCAGGGACTCTACCAATTATATGAGGATTAATTAACAATGACATTGTACTGATGGATAAAACATTCAGCTTTGATACTGCCGTCGGAGAAACTCAACGCGCTATCAATGTTGCATATATCAAGACACACAGTGCATATAATGATATAGTGAATTGTGTTTCAAGATTGTAGAATGAGGACGTTGATCTTAGAGTTGGAAAGTATGTTGGTGAAATGTGGGTTGTGGTGAGAGAAGTGTACATATTTGGGTTTCCGGTGGATAATGGTGACAGGTTAGAGTAGGTTACGCACATGTTTTGGGAGAAACCCAATGGATAGGCACTCAATATGTCGTTCTTTGATACCTCACAGGGAGGATAGCATCCACAGTTGGAGCCCATGTTATCACTATAACAATTTTGGTGAGAAATCCAATTCCCAAGACTTAACGAGGCACTAAACTAATGTGGAAGCGTGATAAACTGGAAGATAGGGCCAAATATAGAGGGAGGAGGCTAAATCTAGCGACAATGCATAGTTGATGGGACCCGGTGGGTCATAGATCGTGGGTGCTACAGAGCAACGTTAAGGGATCATTTCGGGCGGAGAACTAGCGTAGAGGTTAATTCTTGAAATCGAGCCGAAAAGAAAACCATGGTTTCGGCTTGGGACTACGTGGTGTCTCCAGGTGCATTTTGGGGCGAAAGTCGGGTTACTTTAAAACCACTCCCTCACACTCCCAAAATTTTCAAAAGACAAGCACTATAGAAATTGCTGCGAAATGGTTAGCAAGAGTAAGCTGGGGGTTAGACCATTTACAGACGAATTCGATTAGTTTCACACATATTAGTTTCCAAGTCGCAGTGTCCATATTTCAAGTGATTTTGACCAGTCGTGTTCCGAGGTGAATTACGGGAAACCCAGAGCACATTTTGAGAAACCAAAAGAGGTTTATACTCATCACGAGCCAAAGAATAATAAAATATCCCAGATTTCTCATAGTTGTTACATACTGGGAGAATCGAGGACATCTTGGAACCTTATGTTTCCGTTTTCAATATTTTTCTTGTTGGAAGACATATTTTTCAAATGCATATTCCAGACAGATGGAGAAAAAAATCACAAAACAAAGAGAAGTTTTTACTCAGGAAAATTTGATATAAAAAAACCTCCCCCATATTTTACACAGGTGTTACAGTTTGGGAGATTCAAATAAATCTTTGAACCCTATTTTTCAGTTTTCATGATTTCCTGTTCGAGACATGTTTTTGCGGCATGTGTTCCAGCTAGTTGGAGATGAATTTAGAGAAACTGAGAGAGGATTTTCTTTATAATGAGCTTATCTACAAAAACCTTTCTCATATTTTACACAACTATTACAGTGTGATAATTATAGGTGGAGTTTTGAAGCCTATTTTTTCTTGTAAATGGTTTCCAAACGAAACGTTTCTTTATATTTAACCAGTTTGGAAACAAAAGGACTCATTGTTTGTATAAATGTTAAGAGATATGTATGTATCAGGGTTGGCAGAAGTGCAATGGCACCTTTTATTTTTTCTGAACTTAATTGTAAATTTCTGGAGCTGAATTGAATACATATGCAGAAGATTTTGAAGTCTCTATGAAAAGATTCTAATGGTGGTGATATGAGTTTTGTCTCCTCTCTTTGTATGTATTCCCTGTGTTCTTTAATTCCATTTGCATTTTCTTCTGTTTAAATTGGATATTTAAAAGATCATAATTCATCTTGTGATGCTCTCGCCATAAGCAATTTAAACTGTGTAATTTTCTTCCTAACTAATTCAAAATTCATTTCAGTAATGCTCTAATGTGGTTATTTGTTTTCTCCTTCCTCTTACACTTTGCATAAATAAAATTTATAACTCAGACTCATTGCCTCATTTAGCCTTTGTCCTCTGGAGATTTCTACTAGCCAATCATTGTTTTCATTCACTTTCAGAATTTCGACTCCATATCCCTAAGTGTCCCTCCCCTTCCTTGTCGACAAATTTATAAAAAACCCCAAAACAAACTAAATATATCCATCGATTGCTAAAGAAACATCAAGTGACATGAGAGATCCCTCTCTAAGCTAAGAAGGCTAGTGCCCATCTCTAAAGCTGGTTGAAACAGTTACTTCTGTCGTTTGTCTATCAGCTGGACAAAATTTATAGACTGCTAACACTCCACAACATAAGAGTGCCCTGTTATCCTTTAGTTGATACATAATTCAATTCTGTGTAGGAGCTTCCTTCAAACCATGTATCATGTGACCATGGTTCGACACAATGGGATTAGTCCTTCCTTAGCGCCTCGTTCCATGTCCTTTCACACGGGGACTTGTGCGAACCACATAACTAAGGGTTGGGTTACCTCCCAGGCCCTTTTTGTTAGGATATTTAGACACTTAGGAGTTAGTTAAGATCTACTTGTTCTAATATGTCGTTAGGTAAACGTATGTTTCTTTAGTATGCATTAGTATGCATTTGTAGTTAGGAAATCCGACGGTCACGATATGTTCCCGACATAGAGTGATCCAACGGTTCATACTCTCCTCGATCTTAACGACCATTGATCCGTGGCTTAACACCCAATTGATCCATGATCTCTATTTAAAGAGCATGGAGGGTCAGGCATTTTCGATGATCGATTGTGAGAAACTCTCTTGTAAAATCTCACGAATCTTTTTTCTTTGCATTAATAAATTGATCCAAGTGCCCACATTAGCGGGGGTCTTGTATGTTTCCCCATAGGGTTTTAACCACGTTAAAACGTCAGTGTGTTGATATTTTATTTTGTTATGTGAGTGGTTACTAAGGTGTTATCCTTTGTTGGAATACTGTGTTGTCGAACATCAATTATCCAATTGTTTGAAGACCAACTCCTATTGTAGATCGAGATCGTGAAGCCGAGGCTGCCTCATATCCATTTTCTGACATTTCCATACATTTAAGGTTGGGGACTATTCCATTCGTCCATAGCACTCGGTAACATTCGGGGAACCTTTTCATTTCCGCGAAAAGGTTGATTTGCCAGATCACGACCATTACGGTCGGATCGAATTATAAAGTCACGAATCGCATTTTGCAAAGTTTGATTTTATTTCGGTTTGTATTTTTCTTTCCGGGCTGCTACTCCTTTAGATAGCATTATGCTCTTTTCCACAGTACTTGTGTGATCTTGGAAAATCAAGCAGGATAGAGGAAGAGACGTCTTCAGGTAAACTAACCGAGATCTAACCCTTGTTGTCGTAAGAAGAAAATTTTCTTATTATTGAAAGAGTTTTTTGGACGCCTCTCAAGGCAGGTCTTCGAAAGCTTAACAAAAACAACACCCCAATCCTCCTTAACATTACAATATGTTTTGCTGAACCATTTGGTTAAAACTTGCCTTATTGTTAAGAGGTCTTGAGTTCAAGTCTCTCTTTGTTACCTTTTGAAAAAGTTCATGCTATAAATTGTAAAAGTGCATTTCACTTCAAATTATAAAGTGAATCACTATAAGTAGCCTTATATTTTTTAGAGTTATTTTACATGCAACTTTTACTGTTATGAACAACCTCATTGTAAAAGTGATCCCCACTTTTCTTTATAAAGTGGGTCACTTCATAAAGTAGCACTATCACATGGTTATTTGGTTACCGTTTATGCCTTTTTTAAAAGGGGCATAACTCTCACATCGAGTCACGTTTTCGGTCTTGTTTTTAAAACCGCACAACGTTTCAAGATCTTTGCATCTAGATCATTAGTTTCAGTTTTAAATATGCATTATATACATATTTAATATGGATTCTATAAGTCATGTCTTGCCTGTGACAACTACTTCCAATGGGATCCCATATGGAAGATTTGTTAAGAAGTAAAGGCATGTATGGGATTACCATGGGAAAGGAAGCATTACGATGATGCCATAAAGAAAGCCAAATGGGATAATAGGAATGATGAAACGTGGACTAATTGGAATGTCCATCTCTCACGATCTAAGGTACCACCTTCAAAGAATTGATAACCCCAAAGTAACTTGGGACAAGATTGAATCCGTGTTTGGTAAAATCAATATTATTCGACTGCTTGGTTAGAAAATCAAATGTGACCTTGAGTCCAAGTGATTTTTCTTGCCTTGGGAGACTATCTATCCTAGAAGTTTAAAACACTCGGACTTTTATGATTGTAGAGATGTAACATAACAATGAAGGAAGAGCATTGCATATATCTTATTCTTTCTAAGCTAGGTGAAAAGTTGCATATTACGTGTTTGTATCTACCTTCTATGCCATGAAAGAGGCGTAGGGAAAACATGTACAACCCTCTCTTGAGTCCTTTTTGTACTTCCTTGATTAGAGGGAAGATAAGCTTATACAACTTAGAGTAATCAACGAATTGCTAAATTAAAACCTTAGTTTCCCAACAAAAGAAGATAAACCATTATCCCAAAGAAGCAACATCCTCGCTACAACAAACAAACAACCTAAAGATTTGCCAAACCAGCTCAGATAATTTCATCTCCTAATGGTGACAAGGATCAAAATATAAAAAGAATGCCTTAAACATTTACACAACTTTGTAATAAATATGGTCATGATGAACCGGATGTTTCAAGAGATGGGCGACCTTAGAAAATGATGAAGCACAACGTAATATTGATTCTTCTTCTTCTTCTCATGGACATGCACTACGCTTCCTAGTTTTCCTTCAATACACCTTCTACTACTACTTCTTCTTGATGGAGTGTCTTATTGATTCAGAGCATCTTATCATATGGCTAATGATAAAGCCATTTTTTCTGGTCTAAATGAATGTAACAAATATTTCCTTGGTGTTAAGGAAATATTTGTTGGTGATAGTAAGATCTCTTAGTGTTGTGGGATGTGGAACAATTCAGGTAGAAAATGGTCATTTTAGTGATGTATTATGTGTTCCAGGTTTTTCTTGTAACCTTCTATCGGTATATCAAATCACTCATTCGGTGAAGTTAAAACCCTCGAGTTTTCACCTCACCAAGGGTGTAATCAAGGATCTAAAGATCCTAAGCATGTTCTTGTTGATGATATTATAATGATATTACCAGGTTGTACAAAGTTTGACAACTTTGGGTCATCCGTTTTTCATCGGAGTTTTTGTTGCTCATAGCGATGACAGAAAACTTTGGCATGGGCGGTTTTGTCATCTAAACTATAGCTCATTGCAACAACTATATAAACAAAACATGGTGACTAGTCTTCCTCTTGTTTCATGCGGAGATGGTGTTTGTGCGGTTGTGTTCTCGGCAAACATCATCGGGAGAGTTACATGACAAGCGTGCCTCTTGGCATGCCCCGGGCCCTTTCCATCTTGTTCCGCGATTGATTTGTGTGGTCCATTTTGCTACTCCTTCTTTTTACGGGTGCAAGTATTTCTGCTTTCATTGATGACTTTTCGAGGCGTGCCGGGTTTACTTCTTAAAACTCAGAGTGAAGTTTTGACAGTTTTTGGCCTACAAGGCCCCTTGTAAGCAATCTGGACATCAAATTCAAAGGTTAAGAGCAGGATAATGGAAGCGAATATGTGAATAATAGTACCCTGAAGTTACTGCACTACGCAGGGGCATCCAAATGCAACACACTACATTCCATATACACCACAACAAAATGGTGTTCGAGAGAAAAACCCAGCACATTAAAGAAATGGCTAATTGTATGATCCAATCTAGAGGATCATGTCTTCATTATTGGGCGGAAGCCATCAAGCATTAAAATTACATAGTGAATCGCACTCCCACGAAGGCTGTTAAAAATATAACACGGGAAGAAGCTTGGACTAAATTAAACGGTTAAGAAGTCACTTCCACATGTATATAAGCGTTATCCACATAAGGCTCACATTCACATTAGAGAAAGAAAAGCATTCACGGTCTAAAGTGAGAAGTGTATATTTGTTGGTTATTAAAGTCCAAGGTTATAGACTTCTTCCAACCACATTGTATTGAAATTATTCTTAGAAGAGATGTTAGAATTTGATGAACATATCTTGGCCTTTGAGCCTAATTGGCGGTTATTGCCAGCCTAACCGACCTGCTGAGCCATCTTTGGCATTTGTGCCTTCTTATATTCCTATTACGGATTCTTTTTTAGATGATGAAAGTGAGGATCAAAATCCACCTCCCTTTCTTGACTTGTTCCTCGGATTAGTCCTTTGAACTGAAGACAAGCACCGGTTCCAGCTTCTGAATTCGTTAGTTCAACCGCAGAGGAAGCTTATCGGGGATCTTATTAATTGATCGCCAGGATCAGCGTCGAACCGTTCCTTGATTTGGTAAAGCCTCTTCTCTTTTGGCCAAGTTTGAAAGACTCATGATCAAGAGACATTGAAGCTTTAGGTCATCCAGTTGGGATACAACAATGAATGAAGAGTGTCGTTCTTTAATGGAAAGCGATACTTGGGATGTTGTACTCTTCAAAGGAAGAAAACTTGTTAGATGTCTGAAATGGGTATACCGAGGCTAAGTATACATCAAATGGAAGTATTGAAAGAGACAAGGCTGGATTAGTTGCCAAAGTTTTCCCAAGTTGAGGCATTGACTATAATGAAACATTTTCCACAGTATCCAAAATGAATTCCATCGCCTTGTTCTTTCCATGCCTCACATAAATGGGAGGTCCATCAGGATGTTAAATCTACCTTCTTGCATGGCGATTTAAAGAATAAATCTACATGGAACAACCTCACAGTTATGTCGAATGACTCTAGCCTTGTTTGTCTTCTCGAAATCTCTTTATGGTCTCAAGCAAGCTCCCAGAGCTTGGTATGCCAAAATGGATATCTTTCTTATTGCCCTTTGGATTCTCTAGATGTCATTGATCCTAATGTCTATACGAAAGTAGGAAGCCATCTCATCATCCTTGTCCTTTATGTTATTGACCTTATCCTTCTGGTAGTGACTCAAAACTTTTAAACCATGTGAAAACCATCCTTAAGAAGAAATTTGAAATGGCGGACTTAGGTTTTTTGCACTGGCTAGCGGCCTCCAGGTTTTGCAAACTAATGAAGGAATTTTTCTTTCCCAGGTCCTATAAGTATGCTTGTGACCTTCTTCATTAAGCTTTCACATGGATGATTGTAAACCATCCCCTTCTCCCCTTCGGTCACGGAGTCAAGTTTTCGCCACTTGTACTTCTCACAGAAGTTGATGCCACCACAGTCGTCGAGTTAGTTGGTAGCCTCTTATACTTGACTCATGCAGGTCTGATCTTTCCTTTGCTATTGGCCTTGTTTCCCGATATATACTGACACCCCATGAAAACCATTGGAAGAGTAGCTAAAGGATACTTATGTGTTAGGTGGTACTATTAGGTTTGGGATACATTACGATTCGGGGAGGGACTCCCTTATTGGTTGGTTTCAACTGATTGATTAGGTGGTGACCCGATGATGGGAAGTCTACTTAGGGTTATGTTTTCAGCCTTGGTTGGGGACACATCGCGGGCTGTAAGAAACAACAAGCTATTTCACTTTCTTTAGCGAGCGGTCTTAGAGCAGCGGTAAATGCAGGATAGGGAAGCCACAATGGCTTCAGCAGATCCACTTCGAGTTTGGATTCCGGCCACCGACATCCGACCGGTTTGGTGTGACAATCAAAGAGATTATATCAAGCTTCATGAGACCAGGTTCAACATCAGCATAGAAAACATCGAGCTACACATGCACTTCATGTCCAGGAAAGCTCATTCATGATCAAGTTATTGGGGTGCTCTTTTGCCCTATAGAAGATCAAGTTGCAAACATTTTCACAAAGTCTCTTCTGACGGGGACACATGATCTATGTTAAGGATTGAAGTTATCATTAAGGATAGGCTCTAATGCCTCCTTCCTTCTCCTATTGTGTCATTATTGTAAATCCTTCAATCCTATCCCAAGATGTTCTTAAGGGGGATGTTAGGATATTTAGACACTTAGGAGTTATTTAAAGATCTACTTGGTCTAATATGTCGTTAGGTAAAAGTGTGTTTCTTTGGTATGCATTGAGTATGCATTTGTAGTTAGGAAATCCGGCCAGTCCGATATGTTCCGACATAGAGTGATCCCGGAAATAGTTCATACTCTCGTCGATCTTAGCGACCATTGATCCATGGCTTAACACCGATTGGTCCATGATCTCTATTTAAAAGAATGGAGGGTCATTTCTTGGAATGATCGATTGTGAAAACTCTCTTGTAAAATCTCTGTAGTCTTTCTTTGCATTGTGAGAAACTCTCTTGTAAAATCTCTCTGTAATCTTTTTCTTTGCATTAATAAACTGCTCCAAGTGGCCGCATTGGCTGGGGTCGTGGATGTTTCCCCGTAGGGGTTTTACCACGTGAACACATCGATGTGTTGATATTTGATCTAGTTATGTGAGTGGTTACTGAAGGTGTTCATCCTCTGTTGGAATACCTGTGTTGTCGAACAATTTTTACCTTATCATGAGACTTGCATGGGGACCAAGTCCAACGAGATTTGGCCTTCGGTTGTTCTCTGTTTTCAACTTCCAATTCCTCTTGGAGATACACTTCGTCAAAGTCTTCACTAACTCCACTAATAAGGATTGGATGGTCGAGACTTGATCTCTCACTGAATGGATGACCCCGCCCCCAAACTGGAGGCTTCAATGGAAATTGATGGTTGTGACTTAATCAAGCGTTGAGATAGATAGTTCTCAACCAATTTGGAAATTCGATGCTCTGGGGCTTTGGGACGTTGAATTCTCATGCCACTCAACTCCCTCAGAGTGACAATCCACTGAAGAATTTACCCTGCTCCTCCACTGCTTAATCTAAGAGTCGAGAAAGGTCCCGAAGGAATCCTATATCGACGGGTTGCGTTCCTTTGCAACTTCGATCTTTGACACTTTTCCCTGGTAGAAACTTGGAAACCCCCGATGTCACATACTCCCGGAGCTAACACGACACACTAACATCACCTAAGGTGACGTGGGCCTATGGCACGTGTGCCACGTGTTACATAAAAATAGAGATATCATGGCCTAAAAGGTGTTGAATATGGGTGACATGTATCCCCACATGATCCTCTTCCACATGGTACAAGGCACATCATCAACCAAATCTGGGACTCCGCAGCTCCGGGCTTTGAAATTTTCCTGAGTCTAACAAATGATACCCCTGGGATAGACAAACACTGAAAGAAATTGAAAACTCACACTCCTTCCACAACCAACGACTATGATTAACTATGGGATTTGGGCTTCGAGGATTCTCACTCCAGATGACCCTCATACTCCTGAAATACCTAACTCTGGAGTGGTGAGGTTCCGAAGCTCTGAAGCTTCGCTATCCTTCCACCCTTGCTAGATTTTACGGTCCTGAACACTCCCAAAGTCCACCCCTCCATCTAATGATCGATGGGACTTCGAGACTTCGACGCTCCGGGACTCTGGGTTATAATAGTTCATCAAGTCTAAAACTACTGAAGTGAAAAATTCCCAAGCGGTCCATGCCGACTGACCATGATAAAAAATGGGAATCCCTCCGCACCTCCCATCAGATTGAATGACTGACAGGGCTTCACAACTATGGACTTAGGTAGTTCAGGACTAGACTGCTTGCCAAGATTGTCGAAGCAACGAAATTTCGAGGTCCTACCTTCCCTACTTGGCTTTGATTGACGACTGATGATCGATCTGTCAGGTCCAATGACTAAGACTTAGTTCTTACCCCAACCTCCTATTCACCTCCATCGGACAACCTCTGATCACCTGCCCTTCGATCCACCAGTCCAGATATCTCTTGATCCCATGGTTGAAATCATTCCCGAATTAGAAAGGGATGGTCATGATCCTTCCATACCTTACTAAGGATCTCATACGTTCTAGCTTCTGCGTGGAATCTGCAACGCCCAATCCTCCTAAGCTTCACGACTTAAAGGTCCTAACTTGATCTCAACCACAAGTTCTTGTCTAATGGATCCGACCCATTTCGGCCTGGTATTTCAACCTGTAGCTCTGATACCAATCTGTAACGTACCCAACAACTCACATACTAGGAATGCTAACTTCTAGTCCTTCTCTAGACTAATTCGACCCCTGTTCTAACTTTAAATATCAAGGATGCATGAAATATTCACATGCATTGATAAATATTGATGCTAAACATAAAATAAATGAAGCATACGACGTGCACAACAATAACCAACAAGCATGCAGATTCTAAATATTGAATTCAATGATAAATACATACACAATGGAATAAATCATACATAGATAAATAATACTTTAATAGAGAGAACATAGATTTAATAAAAGAAAACATCGATTGGCTGGAGACCAAGGACATTCCACCTAACCGTAGACATTGTTGTTCCAAGTATCAACAACAATGTCACCCCGAGGCAGGGCTATGAATCCACAAGGAAAATTCTACAGTCTTAATCGACTTCCCAAACTAGTTAGCACTCAATATCTCACAAGCTTCCCAAACCAGTTAGCACTCAAGCTCTCACAAGATTCCCAACACTCACAACAATCCAAGTAACCAACTGTTTTCTACCCAGCCTGCACAACCCAAAATAATGGACCCCCTCCCTTCTCTACCACATAGTCCCTCATGTTGTCCTTCTCTTTTCAGGGCTCCAATGCAACTGGTCCAGAATATCCATGCTAGAAATCTTAGGACTCACAGCTGTGAGAAAAGTTGGACATAGGCCAAAACATCTCAGACATGTAGGCATCGATTCATGGCTATCTTACACCAGTAATCTCTACAACCAACAATACCATGGATGCACTTCAACAATTCACCTTCCTTTCTTGAGCCAAGACACAAAGGTAGAAAGATGTGTGGGTGAAAGAATGAATGGAGTGGAATCTCCACGAGAGGGGTGAACAATGAGAAAGTGAGTGAATGAGTGAATGCATGAGTTCATGAGTTCATGAGTGAGGAAACCAATAAAAGAAGAAGAACGAGAACATGAGTGAGAGAGAGAACCAACAACGAACCACCCAACATACAAGGGACGGGTTTATGAAATTCTTGGGAATCAAGAAACTCATGGCCTTCCCCCAAGAAGCTCACGTAACTGCTATTCTCCATTAAGAAAAAATGGAGAATAAAATATAAAATAAATGCTTAGCACCTCAATCCCCCTCTCTTGCAGAATCATAGCCCCCTATACCTCTAGTCCTTGTCCGTCTAGCAACCAACAATGTAGTTATTATTAATAATGATCAAAACATTACATTTCTTATGCACACTGGCCTATTGTAATTGTTTGGGCTCTCTGGCCTCTCAACACTTAAAAAATACATTATTTAATATAGGGCTCAAAACTCAGGGTGTTACACCTGCAAACTAAGGGAGAGTGGCCTTAGGATCCCAATGCAAGATAGATGGAAGTCTGGGTTTGGAGATGTTGACCTTCATGTCTTCCATATAAGTGACTAAACCCTATAAAACATATTGCTACTAAAACTAATGTTGTTGATGGAAAAACTAAATTTGCAAATTTGTGAGGAAATCATCTTCATTTGGATGCACCTATGAGGGGCCATGATTTTTAAGATGAACATCACTAGTGTATACAGACTACTACTGGTCCATGATTTGATGCTCGTGTGAGATATCTACATGATGTAAATAATACATTTATCTAGCGTAATGTTATGTTCTCCAAAATAGATAATGACCCAAAACTATCCTTCTCTATCGATATTGTAGAGATCCAACTGCTTAGGGGATCACTACTCCAATGATTGAAAGAAGATATTTGATCCAAAGAAGAAGATATTAAATTTGCGAGGAGTTGTTATTCAATTTTCTTGTTATAGTACTCATGTAAATGCTATGTGATAGAAAAATTAGGGTAGATGTGTAAACCTAATTTTCTTCATGTGATCATATATAAAGGTGTTAGGCTTATTGTTTTCTATCGTGCATTGCTCTAGTTTGGTGGGGAATCTGCATAATCATATTAAACAAAATTTGAACTAATCAAATTAAAAATTACTATGCATGTCTACAAATTGCGTGAAAGAGATGGTGATGCAATCCCACAAGGAAAAATAAAATTGTTTCTATTTGTCTAACTTGTGTGCTTAGGGGCCAAACAAGTGTGTGTTGGAAATTTATGTATTAAAGAAACTAGTCTTTAGGTTTTTATGCATTGATACAAAAACTAAGGAAACTAGTCCCTGGTGGGTCGTCACTAAGGACGCCAAATATAGAGGTATGGTCCTCTTGTTTTTCTTGGCTATAGAAGCCAAGAATACAAGATTCAATACCGATTGATACATCATATTGTTGAAATAACAACAATTGTATTAAACAATGTCGAAAGCTTGTTCAATGTGTCATCTTCCTCCTTTTATAAATAGAATGGATACAAAAATGAGGATGATCGAGTTTGAACTTGTCTCCCTTTATTTAATAAAACATCATTGTTTAACTACCCTATAGAAAATAATCATATATGAATCGAATTAATATCTGCAATATTTCAAATCTTTAATTCTCAAGAATTTCTTCTTTAAATTCAAATATTAAATCTATATTCAAACCTTGAAGAAAACAATGTTGAAAAATCCAACAATTTAATATTAAGAAAAATAAATAGACAAAATTACCTCATCTCGCAAGAATGGATTGGCATCATAACGACTCCTATTGCTTATTGCTAAGTAATTTGGTCCATGTGTCACAAAATAAAGGATCTACCTTTTCAAAAAGTTAAAAGAAACTCAACCAAGATATCCTTCTTTAATAATAAATATTCACACTCATAATGCCTCATACCAATCAATGAATAAGAGGCCCAAAAAATTGGTTTTGAACGACTTCATCTCTCCCATTTCTAAAAGTAAACAAGTGATGCATGGCAACACAGTGCCTCCCGGGTTGAATTGGGAATAAATGTATAGGGATGGGGAAAAAGTAGTGGAGGAAAATGGAAATGGCAGCGAAGACATGGAAAGCAACATGAATCATAGGCGGTATCCATGCAGGAAATGACACGTGGCCTCTAGAGAAATTATGGCATTGAAACCATTTAGTTTTTGAAAGTATATAATCCATCTTGCCTTTATTTTTTACCCGTAGTCTAAATTGCTATGCTCAAAATTTCCATTCCTACCTTGCATGTTTTATCTCTTCATTGTATTTATGAAATTCATTCATAATGATTTATGTATAATTCCAACTGGTTAGAGTTAAGTACAATTTTCATAGTCACTTCTTTAAACAGATAATCTGGCTTGTGTGTCTCTATATGTGCCAGGACAAATAAAGTTATATGCATAGAAAGAGAAAAAGATATGCATGAGAAAAAGATAAAACACACAAGCCACATATAAAGTTACATTCAAATTAAATAAACACAATCTCTTGACATTCAACATAGTTGAAGATAAAAAAAATTGAGCACATAAATATAAAAGGAGATAAAAAATAGTTTATTTGAAATATATCAAAAAATAATATTGTCTGTTACATATTCCTGGAAATTTAAATGCGTTTTTCATATAGACTGGGATTGGGGATCCCACAGACCATAAGAGAAATATGTACAAGAAATAGGACTGTAGAAAGAAGAAGTGGGCGACGATAGAGAGCAAGACCTGGAAAGAAGAAATTGGAAGGTATCAGTATTTGGCTAAACATTTCTATTTAGAAAGGTGGAATAACTGGATTGATAAAAAAAGCAGGATGTGATCAATATAGACTTACACTGATGGTACATATCTCCCCCTTTTCTATTTGCTTGTTGATAACTTTTTATTCATGTCGTCGACGACTACTGGAATCATGCCAACTGTCTTTTTCCCTTCGTCGACGAGCTTCTCCATTTCCCTTTGGACCGATTCTTCAATGTAGCCTCTCAAGGGGGCCACATTGATCTCATCCTGGATTTTTATGTTGAAAATCTCCTTTTCTAATTCCCTTAGATCGATAGAAAGATTATGCAAAGCCTAATCAATTTATTCATTCTATACCAAATAGTCGACTAGCCAGTTGTCCATGTCATCTTCACCATATTCAAGGATGTTGTAAAAATTTTCTAAAGACAACCCCTTAAAAATATCAACTTGTTTATCGAAGGATTTCTTAGTTAAGGGCAAGGAGTTGACGATTAAGTTGGGGTCTTGGACCTCGTTGGTACTTCCGGCTAAGTCTATTTTGGTCAGCTTTCTGAATAATTCTTCTTTCTTTGATATGGCTAGTTCACATGATTGGACAATGGGATGTAGGTTATTCACTTTCTCTTTCCAGCATGCATTTAATTGAATGATCCAGTTTTGGGAGGGGAGATCTTCTTGTCTTCTTCTCATATTTGTCATGTTGTTGACATGGATGCCAAAAGGGATGACCGACCGTTTCTAAATAGAAACGTTCTTCATTTTTAAAATCCACCTGCAAATGTTCGTGCAAATCATGTGCCCTTGTTCCAAGGGAAGCCATACTTTGTGATGCTTCCTAGGCCTTAGTAATTAGCTCCATTCTCTTCTTGATATTCTTCTCCACATAGCCTCTACACGATGCAAGGAGGCTAGAGGATCCTTTTAAATTGGTTGCAGGGGTGGTAGGCATGGCTATTGCTAAAGGACTAGCAAGGAATGGCATAGGAATCAAATCTTCCTCCAATTCCTTAACTCGATCCTTCAGTATGGAATTCTCAGATTCAATTCCTCCAATGGAATCATCAAGAGCATCTTTGGTTTCTCGGTCAAGTCAGGAAATTTTGGATGACCACATGTTCCCAAGGTTAATCTCTAAATGATATTTCTCTTTCTTGTTTTTTACATCTCTCTTTTCAATAATTAAATTTTTAGACCTGTTGTAAAAAAACAATGCTCTGGAATACGAAGGATTCATCTTCGTTAAAAATTTTGGTCTCAGTTATTTCCATTGGGTGACTATGTTGGATCACGTCCCCAGGATGATCAACATTGTGGAATGCGCTATCCAGATCAATCTCAAGTTCCATGTTCTCACTCTCAATTTAGATCTCTTTCGCTTGCCCTACAATTTTTTTTCTCTTCTTCTTCACGGGAAGCTTGTGAGAACTATCAATTTTAGCGCGAGGAGGGTTGTTATCTCCTCCTCCATTTGAAGAATTATGGGTTTCTTTCTTACTGGGGTGGGCCATTGGAGAAATGCTCTGGGATGTCGTACTCTTGGGAGTGGTACCCGGGGATTGAACACTCTTCTCAACGGGGCCTTTTCCTTGTTGCTTGTACAATTCAATGGTGCTTTACAATGTCTCTAGGTCGTCGATGTCAGAAGGAGTGTTGTTGCCAGTGTCTCTGTTTTCTCTCAGGTGTCTCTGGAAAAAATAATTGTTGAAGCCAACTGCAAGTAAATGTTCTAAACAAATTCCATTAGGGTCGAACCCTCTTATCCTTTCAACATATCTTAGGTTCAAGTTCTTGAAATGGGCTGTGAATTAGTCAATTTTGTTGACGTTCCTCAACACGAAGTCCTCGACTTTCCAAGGTAGAGGAATGAACTGTTTTTTTCTCTTCTCATGGAATAGATGCAACCAATATTTTTATTGCCTTGCTATTTTTGTAATAAACGTTATGTCCATAATATGACATGGAAGGAAAGCAGGATTTTCCTTGGAACAAAAAATACTTATCACACTGTAATTATCCATTTGTTCAAGTGCCCCTTCCTATCCAAAAACTTGGTTTCCTGGTCAGACATGCGGGGAGCATCCTTTCCTAACAATAAATCTTTAAAAATAGAGACAGAGTCATTAAAAACCTCATAAAAACAGTGGGAGGCCTTGTGCCTCCACAAGGCCTGGTACCAGAAGGTTTCTGGGTCGAAGTCCTAGTTTACCTTCTTTGACACAAACAATTTTGGAAACAGACAACAATGCGCTATCGCAAAAACCAAGTAGGATGACATATAAAATTTCTTCTCCTTTTTGAAGCTTGAAAATTGGGAGCAGATTTCAATGGGAATTAGCTTCCCCCAATAAAAAATGGCTTTTTCCTTGACTGTGAAAGACAAAATATAAAGAACCATGCAAGAAATACTTGTTGTGGATTCCTATCCTGTTATTCTTGTAAACATCTAGGCAATTTCTCAGAATGGATTTCTAAATGAACTAAACTGCAAGCTTGCAATATCTTCAGGAACTGTCATCGAATCTTACAAGAACTCGGGCAAGAGGTCCAACCCGTTATTATGGTTTTTTAGGAACTGCTTGGAGTCTTCTCCTCTGAATTTCATTGTTGGCTCCGACAATCTTATCATATTACAAATACCTAAGGTGAAAAATGTAACATACTCGACCACCCACAGGTCAGGGTATGCCACCTTCAAGCCCACCCTTGGACTTATTTCTCTTACTGATACCCTTTTAAATTAGTAAGGATGCATAAAAGAAAAAGGGTTTAACGACATGCACAACAATAACCAACAAGCATGCATATTCTAAAGATGTAATCAAACGATAAATAAATACACAACGAAATACATTCATATACATGTAGATAATACCATAACAAAGATCACTTATCTTTATAAAATAAGACACCAACTGGATGCAGACCAAGGATGTTCCACCCAATCGTAGACACTACTATTCCCAAATCTCAACAACAGTGTCACCCCCGAGCCAGGGCTATGAATCCACAAGGACAGTTCCATAATGTTACTTGGATTCCCAAACCAATCAGCACTCAAGCTCTCACAGGATTTTCCAGCACTCACATCAATCCAAGTACCCAACTCTCTTCTACCCAGCTTGTACCACCCAAGAGAGTGGACCTCCACCCTTCTCTACGACACATTCCCTCAAGAAATCCTTATCCTTATTTTGGGCTCCAACGCAACTGGTCCATAATCTCAATGCTGGAACTCTCAGGACTCACAATTGTGAACAATGTTGGACACAGGACAATGCATCTCAGACATGTATTCCTCAATTCATGGATGGATTACATCAGCGACCATTACATCCAACAATTCCGTGGCTAATATTCGGCAATTCGTTTCCCTTTCCCAAATCAAGACGCGGGTGTTGATGGATCAATGAGTGGATAGGTAAGGATGGAATGAATGAACGAGTTAGCAAGAAAATGAACACATGAATCAGTGATCAAATGGAGTAATAAATAAGAGAATGAATGAGCGAACAAGCAATCAACTAACAAGCCATCAACTGACCCCCCCCCCATCTGACTAGAGGTGGGTTTAAGTAATTCATGGGGAATCAAGAACCTCTTGGTTTTCCCCAATAATCCCACATAACTGATCCACCCCATTATACCAAAGGGTAATTAAAATAGGAAATAAACATTTATCCCCTCAATCCCCCTCTCTTGTGGAATCATAGCCCCCTATAACTCTAGTCCTTGTCCATCTAGCAGCTAGCGATGTATGTATTATTAATAATGATCAAAACATTACATTTCTTGGGCACACTAGCCTTTTTAATAATTGTTTGGGCACTCTAGCCTCTCAACATTGTAACAATACATTATTTAAAATGAGGGTTTGAAACCGGGGGTGTTACATCCCCTCCCCCTTATTTTGGCACTGTCCTCAGTGCATATACAAAATAGAGATCAAAATCTCAAAATTTATTCAAAAAGATGTGGGTAATCTACCCGCATGGCATATTCATGCTCCCAGGTAACATCTTCAGGACCGTAGTAGGTCCATTGAACTTTTACCAGCTCTATAACTTGATTCCAGAGCATTTTGACCTTTTTGTCCAATACCCGCACTACCTGAACCTGAAAGTCTCCTTTTGTCTCTACCTGAATCAAATGCCAATCAATAACATGGTTAGGATCGTGTACATATTTCTTTAGCAAAGAGACATGAAATGCATTATGCACATTCATGGAAGCAGGCAATGCAAGCATGTATGCAACTGGCCCTATTCTGTCCAATATTTCAAATGGACCACAGAATCTGGCTGCCAGCTTTGCACAACTACCCAATTTTAAAGAACTTTTCTTTGGTTTCACTTTCAGAAGAACATGCTCCCCTACTTTAAATTCTCTAGCTATCATGTTATTATCTGCATAAACTTTCTTTCTATCATGAGCTTCCTTTAAATTATGCTTGATCTTAACCATCTGGTCTTCCATATCCTTGAGCAACTATGGCCCAAGTACCACTATATCTGCTGGGTTGTCCCAACTCATTGGAGTATTGCATTTCCTACCATACAAGTCTTCAAATGGGATCATTATCAATGAAGCTTGATACCCATTATTATATGAAAACTCGACCAAGTGCAAGTAATATTCCCACTTGGATGGATTATCCATCACATACATTCTCAGCATGCCTTCAATTATTCGGTTGAGCCTCTCTATTTTTCCATCTGATTGGGGATGGTATGTTGTGCTAAAGTTTATATTTGTACCAAATCCTTTAAACAAACCCCTCCAGAAATTGGAGGTAAACTTTGTATCTCTATTCGAGACAATTGTCCTAGGTATCCCATGCAACCTAGCAATCTCTCACATGTAAATTTCTGCAATGTTATCCATTGTATGTGTTGTTTTTACAGGAACAAAAATGACCAGCCTCTGTTAATTTGTCAACCACCACCATGATTGAATCATGTTACTTATTTGTTTTGGGTAATCTACTGATGAAATCCATGGTGATCACTTCCCATTTCTTCTTTGGGATGGGTAAAGGTTGTAACAACCCTGCTGGATGCATATGCTCATCTTTCACCTTCTGACATTCCATACATCGAGCGATGTAATCAGCAACATCCTTTTTCATTCTCGGCCAAAAGAATTGGATTCTTACTGCTGTAATCATTTTCTAATAACCAGGATGTCCAGCATAAGGAACATCATGCATTTTCTTCAATACCAAATTCCTCAATTCTTTCGAACTAGGAACATAGATTCTATTCTTATGCATGAGTAATCCATATTCCTTTATCTCATACTCATTTATTTGTTGTTGTACATCTCATTGTTGTAAGCTTTCCTTTACCTGTAGGTAATGTTGATCTATAACAATCCCATCTAAAATTCTTCTCTTCAAGTTTGACTGATGCATATTGAAAACAACAACATGCATGAGATGCACTCTTCTACTAAGTGCATCAACAAATTTATTTTCTTTTCCTTTGAGATTCTTGATATCAAAGTCATATTCACTTAAAAATTTCATCTATCTTGTTTTCCTGGCATTCAAGGTTGGTTGTTCAAAATTATACTTCAGGCCAATGTGGTCTGTCCTTAATTCAAATCTCTTCCCCATAAGATAATGCCTCCACATCCTCAAGGCGTGGACAATGGAAGCAATCTCCAAGTCATGTGTGGAATAGTTCCTCTCATGATCCTTAAGGTTTCTGGACTCATAACCAATGACATGTCCATTTTGCATGAGGACTCCCCCAATTCCTTCCTTACATGCATCTGTACATACCACAAAACTTTCATTTGGGTTAGCAATCTTTAACACAGGTTCACTAGTAAGTAATTCCTTCAACAGATTAAAATTCTCTTTACACTTAGGTTTCCATTCAAATTTAGTTCCCTTCTTTTGCAAAGAAGTGATGGGATGAGAAATCTTAGAGAACCCTACTATGAACCTTCTGTAGTAACCACCTAGTCCCATAAAAGATCTGACTTCTGACACATTTCTGGGTCTTGGCCATCCTCTAATGGATTCAATATTCTTTGGATCTACTGCTATGCTCTGCTATGAAATAATGTTTCCCAAGTAATGGATCTACTTTTGATAAAAATAACACTTACTCAGCTTGGCATACAACTGATGTTATCTCAGCACTTGCAATACCAGTCTTAAGTGATGTTCATGATCCTTTTCAGACTTAGAATAGATAAGTATGTCATCCAAGAACACTATGAAAAACTTATCCAAATAATTTATGAATATGCCATTCATTAAGCACATAAATACAGTTGGTGCATTGGTCAATCCAAATGGAACCACTATAAATTCATAATGCCCATACCTGGTCCTAAAGGTGGTCTTATGAATGTCTTCTTCAATTATTATTACCTGATGGTATCCTGACCTTAGGTCAATCTTCAAAAATATCCTTGCTCCTCTTAACTGATCAAAGAGGTCATCAATTCTGGGTAGAGGATACTTTTTCTTTATAGTATACTTGTTCAGTTGTCGAAAGTCAATACACAGTCTCAAGGTTCCATCCTTCTTTTTGACAAAAAGTACTGGTGCCCCCCAAGGTGAAACACTTGGACGTATGTATCCTTTCTTCAACAATTCCTCCAACTACATTTGTAATTCTTTTAACTCTGGGGTGCTCATTCTGTAAGGTGTTTTTGACACCAGGGAAGCTCCCGGCACTAAATTAATTGAGAAATCAATCTTCCTTCTTGGTGGAATCCCTGGTATTTCTCGGAATACATCTTCAAATTCATGTAGTATCGAGAAATCTTCAAGGCTTGGCCCCTTTGTATTTTCTGGTTCTTCCACATGAGCTGCATACAATTGACACCCTTTTCTAAAAAATCTCTTTAGTTGTAAGGCTGAAATATCCCTTATAGAGATGGGTCTTGGAACTCCTTTCACAGTGCTTTTCTTTCCATCTCCATCAAGACATGTAAATGTCTTGCTATGGAAATCCAGGATAACATGATGCTTGTCCAACCAATCCATTCCAATTAGAATATCATAATACCCCAATGGTATGATATTTAGGTCAGCATTTGTATTCACACCATTAAGACTTACAGAACATCCTCTGACCATATCATGGATTCTCCTTTTGGTTCCAGTGGCTAGCTGAACCAAACTAGATTTTCCAAGCTTACTTTTCTCCAAATGTAATCTATCCACTATTTTAGGATCAATGTAACAATGAATTTCTCCTGAAGCAATCAAAATAACAATAGGATGATTTATTATATTACCTTCCACCTCGATCATATTGGGCTGGTACTCTTCTTGGTGATCATCTAAAGCTGCATAGATTCTTCCCATATCTTCGAATGTTGTAGCCTATTGGACGTTGTGCACAGTCTTCACTCTGTCTTTTCTGTGTGGGAAATCCTTGTATAGGTGATCTTCTTTGCATCCCTAACATTGGATAGGTGGTCTTCCTCTTTTTCCCAAGGAGTCTTCTTTCTTGTATTCACCCTTAGCATACTGATATTGATGATTTATATTAGGCTCATTCCTATTGAAGGGAGGTTTGAATCCTTTCCTCCTCTGATCAAACTTCTCCTTCTTCTTATCCTTCCAATATTTCTGCATGGATTCTCTTCCCTATCCTTGATCATACATGTATTTAGCCTTCCTGATGGCCTCAGTCAAGGTATTGGGCTCATCATACCTAATATTTTCTTTATATAAGGTTGGAAATCCACTCAAAAAACTTTGTATCTTTACCTTTTCATCGTTTATAAACCCAACATATTTTAACAATCCCAAGAATTTATTCTCATATTCTTCCATAGTCATGCTTCTAAGCGCGAGTTCAAAGAACTCCTGCATTTTCTTGTCATAGAAGTGATCTAAGAGGTACTCCTTATGGAAGTACTTCTTGAACTTCTTCCAAGTGATCCTATTCTCATTAACATGTTCAACTTGCTTCAATTGATCCCACCACATTGCATTTCTCCCATGTAAATGGTAGGTGGCAATCTTGGCTTCCAGGTTTGATGAATAGTTATACAACTAAAAATATCTCATGAATCCAAGAAACCATGCTTCGGCATCATCTTCCCTTTCTTTTTCACCATCAAAGGATGGTGGCTTAAGATTCCTTATCTCTCCTTGCAAACTGTCCACTTCCTGTCTCCTTCTCTGGTGCCTAACAAGGGACACCTATGGACTGCTTATGGAATCTTTCGATGCATAAAAAATTATTTCTGAGTAAGGAGGTGAGTGGTGTCTATGAGTTCTGCTGGCACTTTTCGAATAACCATCTCTTCCGCGATCCTCTCTTCTTTCACGACACCTACCTTCTTCCTCTTGTCTTGAGTTTGATCCCTTCTTCGTTTTCCTCTGCAACTGATTTAAGCTCTGCAACACTCGAGAATTTATCTGACTTTTCTCTCTCATCAGTATCTCATTGTCTTCTTTGTAGCTTTGCACTTCTATTTTCAGGCTTCTTACAATTTCAATTAATGTTTCCTTCTCTCCTCTTTCCTTGCGTTCATTGGACTCTGTCTCTGCATTACCAACTCTGGTATTCTAGCCTTTGGCCTCCTTATCATGGCTAGAGGCTCCCTCACTTTGTTCCATTTCTTCAATATGCATTCTGAGTTGATGTGTTTAAACCCCTTAATTCTGCAAAATGTGCAAGTGACCATTTTGTTAGAATTATGCATATGGTAAAAAAAATTTGCGAAACCATGTTACAAGTCCTTTTTCTTCTCAATTCATGAAGAACATAGATGTATCAATCTGCACCATATAAAATTTCCATGTTATCCCTTAGCCTATACAGAATTCAATTCTACACAGGCGCTTCTTTCAAACAACCTTCCCAGGTGACCACGACTAGAAACCACAGCTAAATCCTTCCTTAGCGATTTTCTGTCTCGAAAAAAATCAATTCGGCCATTATCCCTTCTTCCCTCATCTCTCAACTGCATGTGACCACGGTCATGACCCTGCACTTAGATGAAAAAGTGCTTATCTAGGCCTTCGGGACTTCGAAACTTTGGAACCTTCAACAAGGACCCGATCAATGGTCCTTGTACTCATTCATGATCAACGATCGAGATTGACTTTGGGACTCCGCGCTTTGAGAGTCCCAACTTTCCCCACTTGCTTTCTCCCGGAATGATTCCACCCAAAGTTCATGATCTGCTGACGCGTGTCCTCCCGCATATCAATGACTATGAATTGCTTCGGCTCTTTGGGCTTCAGGAGTTTCAAACTCTCCACCTTCACTTTCTCCCAGAGTTCTTTCACCCGAAGTCGACGATCCGTCGATGTGTGTCTCTCATAGATCAATGGTTGTGAATCACTTCGTCTCTTCGGGAGTTCTCGACCCAATGCCAACTATCACATCTTTTTCCTCTGGAGTGCCTAGTCTCCAGACTACATGATCTTTCTCCATGTGGTGAAATACTAGAAGCGGACATGTGGCCTAATCAGGCGGGTGACATGTGTCACGTTCTAACTGATATTTCAATCATCCATATGGTCAAAACTTACTGGCATGTGGCACACATCCCATGTGTCCATGTCATCCAAGGTGACGTCCGAAGACGCCTCACTTTAGAATTCAAGTGTCCACATCACCTCCAGGTGACGTCATCGTTCCCTACCACTTCGTCTCTTCGGGATTTGAGAGTTTCCATACTAGCACACTTCCAATTTTCCCGAACTCTGAATTCCCAAACTAGCCAATCTGTCGACATGTGTCTCCCTTATCAAATGATCTGTATTAACCCCGAACTTTAGGACTTTGGGAGATACTGTTGCAAAGATAACGGTTCTTTTTTATTTGAGATCAATGGGCCTCAATTACTTCGGGACTTTGGGTAATTCTTTCCCTAGTGCTTAGCTCTGCAAAACCTTCTGGAGTACTAAGTCTCCAAAGTGAGAGATCTAGCATTGTGTGTCCTTGTTGATGGATGATCCAGACGAACTTTGGGATTTGGGCCTTCGGGAGTTCTGTATTTTCGCATCCATATTTCTTTCGAAGTGGTTATCTTCCAGAGTGCAGGATCTCTTGTTGCATGTCCAATTCGATCAATGGTATGGATCTACTTCAGCTCTTCAGAGTTTCAATGTTCGAGCACTAACATGTCACATCACTTAATCCCTTTCAATTTTAGGGGGCACACATCGATGGTTTGGAGTAACCCGCCTTTCACCCCACAATTCTCCTGACACTGACACGTAACCCCTCAGTGAAACCGTGGTTTGGATTGCGGGACCGCCTTGGGAAATTAACTCCCGTGCAACTTGGGCCCCTGCAATGCCTCTTGCCTGTCAATATCTCTCTCCAATGGGATCTGACAGTTGTGACTTAACCTTTTCTTCACCCTCATCAGATGAACCTCATTCTCCTACCCTCTAATCCAACGATCCCGGATCTCTCTTGATCCCATAGTGGAGATCGCTCATGAATTCGAAGGAGACATTCACGATCCTTCGAATCCTTACCAAGGATCTCTGACATTCTAACTCCTGCATAGATTTTGCAATGCCATTCCTCCTGATATTTTCAACTTCATGGTCATAATTCGATCTCTACCATGAGACTGTGACCAACAGACCGAACCCATACCAGCCTGGTGTTTCAACCAGAAGATCTAATACCAATCTATAACATACCCAACCACCCACAGGCCGAGGTACGCCACCTTCAAGCCCACCCTTGGAATTCTTTCTCTTATCGATACCCTTTTAAATTAGTAAGGATGCATAAAAGAAAGAGGATTTAACAACATACACAACAATAACCAACACACATCCATATTATAAAGATGTAATCAAATGATAAATAAATACACAACGAGATACATTCATATACAGGTAGATAATACCATAATAGAGAGAACTTATCTTTATAAAAGAAGAAACCGACTGGTTGTAGACCAAGGGTGTTCCACCCAACCGTAGATGTTATTGTTCCCAAATATCAACAACAATGTCACCCCCGAGCCAGGGCTATGAATCCACAAGGATGGTTCCAAAGTGTTACTTGGATTCCCAAACCAATCAGTACTCAAGCTCTCATAGGATTTCCCATCACTCACAACAATCCAAGTACCCAAATCTCTTCTACCCAGCTTGCACCACCCAAGAGAATGGACCTCCACCCTTCTTTGCCATGCAGTCCCTCAGGCAATCCTTCTTCTTATTTTGGGCTCCAGCGCAACTGGTCCAGAATCTCAATGCTGAAACTCTCAGGACTCACAACTGTGAACAACGTTGGACACAGGCCAATGCATCTTAGACATGCAGGCCTCAAGTCATGACTGGATTACACCAGTGACCACTACAACCAACAATAACGTGGCTAATCTTCGAAAGTTTTTTTCCCTTTCCCAAATCAAGAGATGGGTGAGGATGGATCAATGAGTGGATAGGTAAAGATGGAATGAATGAACGAGTGAGAAAGTGAATGAATGCATGAATCAATGATCAAATGGATTAATGAATAAGATAATGAATGATTGAACAAGCAATCAGGGAACAATCCATCAGCGGAACCCCCCCCATTAGACCAGAGGTGGGTTTAAGTAATTAGTTGGGAATCAAGAACCTCTTGGCCTTCCCCAAGAAGCTCACGTAGCTGATCCACCCCCGTAGACCAAAGGGTAATTAAAATAGGAAATAAACATGTATCCCCTCAAGCCCCCTCTCCTATGGAATCATAGCCCCCTATAACTCTATTCCTTGTCCGTCTAGAAGCCAATGATGTATGTGTTATTAATAATAATAAAAACATCACATTTCTTGGGCACACTGACATTTTTAATAATTTTTTGGGCACTCTGGCCTCTCAACATTGTAACAATACATTATTTAAAATGGGGATTCGAAACCCGGGGTGTTACAACAAAGAAACAAGAGAGTGGTCCTATAGTGGAATAATTATTTGGCCTGAAATATATCTATCGACGCACCAAGAGACCAACTCCTTACAGTGAAAAACTTCAGGGACACACCCTGCATGAGAAATTCTAGAGGTCCAAATTACTTCGTTTTAGGCGGAAGGGGATGAGTAGTAAAAATATGCCCTAGACCAATGGAAGTTATGGTCCTCACACCTGAAGATGTTCACTGTATCTCCATAGAACTACTGTCAAGCTGGTGCCATAAGTTTACGAGAACGTCTGTTTTCTCTAGAAGATGCTTGAAATGAACAGTTAGAGGGGATAATATAACCCTCTGCAAATGTTGGTTCAATGCGTGTGAATGGGAAATCTCCTTGATCCTTTCTCTCATTAATGGCAATCTCTATGGGTGCTGCAGGATGATTTGTTAGTAGTAAATCTTAGTTATTGCATACTTAGAAGTGCGAAGGTGGCGGGAACGACAAAGAGAAATTAAGGATTGGATGTTTTGTGAACACACCAACCCGACGATGCACGAATGACATTCCATGATGTTTGAAATTATTACTCGGAAGGGATAACATAACCCTCCGCAAATCCTGGTTCAATGCGTATTAATGGGAGATCTCCTTGAGCCTTTCGCTCATTAATGAAAAAATTTTCGGTTCCTGCATGATGAGATGTTAGAATTAAATCTTAGTAATTGCATATTTAG
>SNQJ01S0057411.1:152058-163093 GCA_010110895.2 Picea sitchensis
TAAAAAAAAATTATTATAAACAAGTGAGAAGGTGGCGGGGACAAGGAAGAGCAAATAAGGAATGACCAAGCATGAACAAATGTTGGACGGGTTTCAAAATAGGGCTGCAAGAGATACTCGGGAGAGGTGAGGGCATGATGGGGTAGTCCAACAGTTAGTTTATATATCGCAGAATTTTGGGTGTTGTTTGCAGGTTGCGAAACAATTGAAGTGAAATCTTGCGCTCGCCTGCCTGGGAACCTGCAATCGAAAAAGTGGCTAAGTATGGAATAGGGAAACGGTCAATCAAACTCATTTTCGCTAATATATTGAAATTTGTAATAGATATCCCATTACCTGGAAGGATCTTTTTTGCATGTTTATGGACAAGTTGTGTAGGGATAGTCAGTGTGACTGTCTCCTTGAGGATTTTAGTCATCAATGGAAATCTTTACAGTTTATGCATGGTGATTTGTTAGCATTAAACCTCAGTTATTTCATACTTGGAAAGAAGTGCGAAGGTGGCAGGCACAGGAAACAACGATTAGGAATTGAATATTTCGTGAACCCGCCAACCCGCCGATCCACGAAAGAGATTCCAAGAAATGGCCAAGTATGGAAAGCAGATGGATGGGCTTCAAAATGGGGTGACAATAGTTCCCCAGGATACGTGAGGACCCGATGGTCAAAATGCTTTGTTGAAGATTTGTTTTTATTGCAACTTGTGGGAGTAATTGTGTTCTTGATACATTCTTCAATGAATTTGACATATTATTTTAAGTATTAAACTTCTTGCATGATGGGTTTTTAGCATTAAAGATTAATAATTGCACATCTAGAAATAACAATGATGAACTTGAATGTTAATATTGTGGTTGATTTCATAGTCCCATTTGACTTCATCCACCATATATCAATTTATTTATTTTTTATTCGCTTCCTTCTTTGGTGTCTGACAGGAGACACCTCTGGACTTCTTACGAGATCATTCGATGCATAAAAATTATTTTATGAGTAAGGAGGTGAGTGGTCTCCATGAGCTCTGCTAGCACTTCTGAAATAACCAGCTCTTCCACGATCATCCCTCCTTTCATGGAACCTGCCTTCTTCCTCTTGTCTTGAGTTTGATCCCTTCTTCGTTTGTCTCTAAAACTGATTTAAGCTCTGCAAAAATCGAGCATTTATCTAACTTTTCTCTCTCATCAATCTCTCATTTTCTACTTTGTATCTCTGCACTTCCATCTTCGGGCTTCTTACCATTTCTATTAACGTTTCCTACTCTCCTTTTCCCTTGCATTCATTCGAATTTGTCTCTTCATTACCAACTCTGGTATTCTGGCCTTCAACCTCCTTATCATGACTGGAGGCTCCCTCACCTTCTTCCATTTCCTCAATACACATCCTGAGTTGATGTGCTTAAGTCCCTTAATTTTGCAAAATATGCAAGCGACCATTTTGTTAGAATTATGCATATGATAACCAAAATTTCCAAACCATGCTACATGTCTTTTTTTTTTGTTGTTCATGGAAATCATATCCCCATTCTCTGAAAATAGTAGTGTCATGTTATCCTTGGCTGACACATAATTTCATCCTGTGCAGGTGCTTCCTTCAAACCACCTTCCCAGGTGACCATGACTAGAAACTGAGGCTAAATCTTTCCTTAGCACTTTTCTGTCTCGAAGACCACCAATTCGGTCCTTAGCCCTCCTTCCCTCAGCTCTCAATCTGCATATGACCACGGCCATGACCCTACGCTTAGCTGAAAAAGTGCTTGTCCAGATCTTCGAGACTTCAAAACTTTCAGCCAGGACAGGATCAATGGTCCTCGTCCTCTTTCACGATCAACAATAGAGATACACTTCGGGACTCTGTGCTTCCGGAGTCTCAACTTTCCTCACTTGCCTCCTCCCAGAATGCTTTTACCCGGAGTTCATGATCTGTCCTCCCACAGATCAACGACGCTGAATCACTTCGACTCTTTGGGCTTCATAAGTTTCAAACTTTCCTCCTGCACGTTCTCCCGTAGTGATTTTACCCAAAGTCGATGATCCTTCGACGTGTGTCTTTTGGAATCAATGGTCGATATGTACTCTGGCCTTCGAGAGTATTCGACCCAACACAACCTATCACATCTTTCCCCACTAGAGTGCCCATTTTCTAGACTGTACGATCTGTCGCCCCGTGGAGAAATATCGAAAGCGGACATGTGGCCTAATCAGATGGGTGACACGTGTCATGTTCTAATAAACTTTTCAATACTCCAAATGCTCAAAACTTACTAACACATGGCACACATCCCATGTGTCCATGTCATCCCAGGTAACATATGCAAGCCACGTCACTTCAGGAAATTCTAGGGTCAGTATCACCTCCTGGTGACATCATCATGCCCCATCACTTCGGCTCTTCGGGCTTCAAGATTTCAGGAGTTTCCATACTAGCACACTTCCAATTCTCCCGAACTCTAAATTCCCGAACTGGCCAATCTATTGCCATGTGTCCTCCTGGATCAGACGACTAAGATTCACTTCAGGTCTTCACCTGGAGTCCATGGATATGCACTGCATGTTCTCCTTAATATGACAGTTGAGGCTTACTTCAGGTCTTCAGACTTTGGAAATATCAAATTTCAAAACTTATCTGGCCCCACTGGATTTTATCCGAAGCCCTGGATCTGGTGACTCGTGGCTCTCGATAGATCAATGGTTGATATCCTTTCGAGTCTTTAGGTTTCATAAATCTCAAACTTCAAACCCCTCGAAGTATACAGGATTATGCTGCGTGTCCTCTTGAATCAGAGGGTTAAGGCTTACGTCGAGTCTTCACCCAAAATCCACATATTTACCCCACGTCTCTTTTGGATCAGATGACCCAGATTCACCTCAGATGATCCGACATTTGAGATTTACTCTGAATGATTCGATGCTTGAGACCTATTTCAGATGATCAGATGATCGAGATTTACTTCGGCTCTCCGAGCTTAGGGAGTTTCAAATCTCAGCTGAAAACCTCTCGAATAGATTCCTCCAGAGTTACTGATCTGCTGACACATACCTCTTGGTGATCGACGGTCAGGATCTACTTTAGCTATATGGAGTTTCTATGTTTGAGCCCTAACATGTCACTGATCTAGATGGATATCTGTGGCCACCCACCTTTTCCAACTGGCTCAAAACAGTTTTCTGACAATTTTGGCAATTTACTATTTTTAGCAGTTTTAACTTCTGGGGCCATTTTGAGGGCCTAAATGAAGGTTTTTCGGTATCGATCTCCTCAACAATAGCCGAAGGCATGATTGAACCCCCAAAATGAATCTCCTTGACTATACCTTTCCAATAGGCTATCACATTCTTAAAACGAAGATCTTATGCAAAATTTACGACCCTAGGAAGTTGATGTACTAACTTACCCAAACGGGGCCCACATGACTTTTGGCGCTTCATCTCCTAGGGTTAGGTTTTTGGATGTCTAGGGTTTTTGGCATTCTTTCTTATTGTAAAAATAACTTTAGAGCCTCATTGTAACCTTCTTCTTGCGGATGTGCATTGTCGTCACATCTCTTCTCAGAGATAAGCCACCACCATTCCAGCAAGCTTGTTTTCGCTGCATTTTACAGTTTCAGCTTATTTCATTATTGAATAGAAAACCAGTTTTACTGTATCTCTGTTATTTTTTTGTTAAGAACCTATTAATAATATGTATTCATTTCTTTCTTCTCATAAAATCTGGATCAATCACATCACTCACTTCCTTTCGATTCGTGGGGGCACACATCGACGGTTTGGAGTAACCCGCTTTTCACCCCACAATTCTCTTGATGCTGACACGTAACCCCTTGGGGAAACCATGGTTTGGATTGAGGGACCTCCTTGGGAAATTATATCCTGTGCAACTTGGTTGCCCACAATGTCTCTTGTCCATTGATCTTACTCTCCAATGGGATCCGATGGTTGTGACCTTAACCCTTGCTTCCTTTTATTCGACCAACCAATGTTCACCTGTCCTTCGATCCAACGATCTCGGATCTCTCTCGATCCTACAGTGGCGATTGCTCCTGAATTCGAAGGGGACAATCACGATCCTTCTAAACCCTAGCACTGGTCTCTGGCGTTCTATCTCCTGCATAGATTCTGCAACACCATTTCTCTTGAGCTTTTCAACTCCACGGTCACAATTCGATCTCAACCCTGAGACTCTGACCAACAGACATGACCCATATCGGCCCGGTGTTTCAACCAGAATCTATGATACCAAACTGTAACATACCCAACCACCCATAGTCCAGGGTACGCTATCTTCAAGCCCGCCCTTGGATTTCTTTCTCTTACCGATACCTTTTTAAAATTTAAGGATGCATAAAAGAAAAGAATTTAATGACATGCACAACAGTAGTCAACAAGCATGCATAGTCTAAAGATTCAATTAAACGATAATTAAATATACAAATGAAAGACATTCATGTACATGCAATTGATACCATAATAGAGAGCACTTATCTTTATGAAATATGACACCAATTGGCTGCAGACTAAGGATGTTCCACCCAACCGTAGACACTACTATTCCAAATATCAACAACAACGTCACCCCCTAGCCAGGTCTATGAATCCATAAGGACGATTCCAGAGTGTTACTTGGCTTCCCAAACCAATCAACACCCAAGCTCTCATAGGCTTCCCAACTCTAACACCAATCCAAGTACCCAGCTCTCTTCTACCCAGCTTGCACCACCCGAGAGAACGAACCTCCACTCTTCTTTGCCATGCAATCCCTTAGGCATTCCTTCTCCTTATTCGGCCTCCAATGCAATTGGTCCATAATCTCAATGTTGGAACTCTCAGGACTCACAACTATGAGAAACGCTGGACATAGGCCAACGTAGCTTAGACATGCAGGCCTCAAATCATGGTTGGATCACACCAGTGACCACTACAACCAACTATCCAATGGATAATCTTCAGCAGTTCAACTCCCTTTTCCAAGCTAAGACGCGGATGAGGATGGATCAATGAATGGGTGACTAAGTGCATTAAATTGCATGAGGGAAATGAATGAACGTATAGGAAATCAACGAACAAAATATTAGTCGAACCCCCCCATCAAACCAAATGCGGGTTTAAGTAACTTTGTGGGGAATCAAGAACCTCCTGGCCTTCCCCAAGAATCTCATGTAATTGATCCCCTCCCTTAGACAAAAGGGTAATTAAAATAAGAAAAAAAACATTTATCCCCTCAAGACCCCTCTCTTGTGGAATCATAGCCCCGTATAATGTTAGTCCTTGTCCATCTAGCAGTCAACCATGTATTTATTATTAATAATGATAAAAAAATTACATATCTTGGGCACGCTGGCCTTTTAATAACCGTTTGGTCACTCTGGCCTATCAACATTGTAAAAATACATTATTTAAAATGGGGGTTCAAAACCTGGGATGTTACATCCCCTCCCCCTTATTTTGGCACTGTCCTTAATGCATATACAAATTAGAGATCAAAATCTCAAATTTATTGAAAAATATGTGGGTACTCTGCCCGCATGGCATATTCATACTCCCAGGTAGCATCTTCAGGACCATAGCAGGTCCACTGAACTTTTACCAACTCTATAACTCGATTCTAGAGCATTTTGACTTTTTTGTTCAATACCTGCACTGGTTGATCCTGAAAATCTCCCTCCATCTCTACCTGAATCATATGCCAATCAATAACATGGTTAGGGTCATGTACATATTTCTTTAGTAAAGATACATGAAATAAATTATGCACATTCATGGAAGAAGGCAATTCAATCATGTATGCAACTGGCCCTATTCTATCCAATATTTCAAATGGATTGTTATAACCCTATAATTTATAGGATCAACTAGTGACTGAAATGTTATCTCTTTAAATATTTTTGTTTGTCAAATGATTTTTCATTCTGCAAATAAAAAAAAAGAAAAAAGAAAAAGAAAAAGAAAGAAAGAAAATGAATAAAAGAGGGCATAAAAGAAATTCAATAGAGCCCCATGCAATAAAAATGACTCGGTCCATACCTTTCAAGCATGGCCAAGTTATTTTAAATTGATGTTGATAGGAGTAGTGAATAAGCTTGGCTAAACTGTTTAATCTTAGCCAAGTGATTTAGGTTAGTTAGTGAATAAATCTGACCAAATTTCCTAATCTTGGTCAGATAACCCCAGGATAGAGTAATTCCTTAGTCCAACAGTTTAATATGGACTAATTGTCATAGGTAATTAGGTTAGAACATAGGATAACTTGCTTTGTCTCAATAAAACCAGAATGATGATCAATGTTGAACCATGTCTTTGAGGTTTAAAGGGTTTGATGTCTAACCCCTTGGTGATAGAAACATGGAAAAGCTCAGGAAAAACCCACAATATGCACTTATCCTAAGTTTTTTCAGAGCACATATGCCTTCGTGCTCATAGTTAAGCACAACGTATAGATGAACGACCTGAGAGCGGGCACCCAGATCTACGGTCGACAGGTTTTTACGGACCCCCCTGACTGTTCTACCTTTAATGGTGGGGGGGCGGGGGGTCCGAAATCGAAAATAATGAAGGCGCATATACAAATGGCTCAGATGTTCACTCTCAGATCCACGACTCAGATTGGATTCCAAACGCCCCCGACCGTTCTGCCTTTAATGGTGGGGGGGGTTTGGAATGCTGGTTAACTATCGCGCAGAGATCTATGGTTGAAAAGAAAGTGCACAGATCAATGGCTCTTGGTGTTTTTCGGACCCCCCCGACAGATCTATTTTTAACAGAGGGGAGGGGTCTGTAATGGATTGTTTCCTAGCAACCCCTTATCTCTACGTGGCAGGAATCTATTGGGTCGGACTCCCACCGCCTTCCAAGGTCTGACATACCTTGTCACCCCATGATGTCATTACCCACATTTTTCCCCTAGAGGTCACCTCTCATTACTTTGTCAGTCCTTTCCCCTTGTTCTCCCTTCACAAGCCCTCTCACCATGGTTACTCCCCAATCAACTCCCGCCACATCGCCCAGCTGTATTCTTCAGTCATTGTCACCCGCCATCTCACGCTCTAAACGACCTGTTGGCCATTTATTATTGGCTTACCTATCCGTTAACCTGTTGACCTGTATCCCGCGCCCAACGGGTATCCATTTGCTCAAAAACCACCTTCACCCTTCATTCCTTCGTCATTTACCCTATCACTGCACTAGAGTTTTCCCCCCCATTTTATCTCCATTAAAATCAACTATCCAAAGTTACCATCATCCCCACTAATGACTGTTTGATTTGCAGGTATTTCTACAACGATGGTGCCAAAATCAAAGAGAACAAAAGATGAGGAAAATCCTTTCCTCCCGCCCCCTGTCGACCTCGACAAGATCCCCTAGCCGAAAAAGACCATTTAATTGCAGACACCAGATGCGAGTTCAACTTCATGGACTTGCAGTCATGGCTCAAAGAGGTTTTCCTTGACCAAAGCGATGAGATTGGTCTCTGGGAGTCAAATCTTCCCCTGTATCTGTTCCCCCAGATTCACCACTTTCCTAAATTTTCCCTCAAATGCCAAGCCCATTATATCCCTGAACAAAGAGCCATTACATCTTCGTTTGGAGAAATTATTTTCCTCATCACACCAGAAACCATTGACCAGATGATGCAGATACCCAGAGCCGAGTCCCCCTCACCTTTCAACCTTGAAATCATCATAGAGCTCTACCAGAAGCTGTCTTTCCCCCAAAGAGCTCAGATTTTTGAGCTTTTCCTCCCACAATCTGCTCAACTCCCCACTACAAACCCCCCTTATCCTTCCTCCCTGTTCTCAGTAAAGGGAAACTAGGTTATCACATCACTATGTGCCTTTCTTGGATATTTTTCAGATCAATGGGTGGACGAACCCATCTTGGGATTTCTGTCCATTTTTTCCACCGATGAGAAACCCACTACTTAGTTCGACTACAGTATGTTCTTGGTGGACAACATTCATGAACAATTCATCAACTTCGCCACAGAAGGCATGTTCTGGTATTCTTCAATATTGGCTTACCTGTTCGTGTTCTTTCAAGCAGACACATTTTCCTTTTCAATGCAAAAGATGGATAAATATGGGAGACTATGGGCAATGACAACATGGACTTCCTTGCTCAGACATAACTCTATAGAATCCAGTTTCAAGTAGTTCATCGAGCAGTTCTACCACCCAGTGGTGAGTATGCTCAGTGGAATACCCAAACCTATAATTAACGAGGAAATTCAGAGGATTTTACATCTCTTGGACCTTACAAAGACTGGTGATTGGTACATGTACCAAAACCACACTGAGATCAGAGTTTATGGGTGCGAGTTGGCCCCATATAAATTGCCCAGGTATTTACCCGTAAGGATTTTTTCCCTGGAATACATAAGGCAAATGATCAATTCAGATGACATACATTTTGTGTCTCTGAAAAAGAAGCAGCAACTCAGAATCAAAGGGCAGATTGGGTCTTTCGTCTGCAATAACCGAGGTGACGGGGAGGAAGCAGATAGACTGTTAAAAGAAATGAAGTTTTTTGTTAGTTTTGCATGGCACTATGATCCGTGCGGGATAATTTCTGAGATGAGGGTCAAAAATAAGAATATCCCATACGTTCACACATCCAGGCCTGAGGTAGAGAAGTTCGCCAACCAGACAAAATGGGAGCCCGACACTCTGGTTGAGACAGAACAATAGGACCCACCGGTCACTGTTTCACAGACGACTATGCCACAGGCTCCGAAGGAGAAAAGGCCTAGGCAAGATGTTTCACCTTCTTTCACTGAAGTATCATCTGAAGAATTTCAACTACATACCAAGAGGCCAAAAACCAGTCTGACACCTGACATGGCTGGTGAAAAGAGAATACAATCCACTACCATATTGGAGGTTGATCGGTCACTCCTTGGTACAAGAAGCAAACAAATCACGACTACAGTGTTGCCCAGAAAGCCTTCAGATACTCCGCCAGCCAACCAACCGAGTAAAATAGGACCCAAATTGAGTATTTTTGAGAAGTATGATCTGATCAAGAAGAAAAATCAGATGTTGACCAGCAACACGTATGCTCAGTTCTGGAAGAAAACATCCACTTCACAACACCGACTGTTGTCTGCATTCAACACTGAGAAGGGTAGAATGCACATGGAATTTCTGCAAGCACAGGTGCTAGACCCGAAAGTAATCACTGATTACAAAAGGGCAACATTTGAATTTCAGACTAAAGATGTGCATCTAGCTAATCAGATGGATCTGCACAGGAAAATTGGAGAAATGGTTTTCTCCACATTGGCACATGTTTCCAAGTTACAAGTATCTCTGAATAATGTCCAGACGTAGTTGAAGTTAGAAAAAATATCATCCTTTGTCAAGGATAATAGGATTAAGACGTTGGAGGAACTGGTCCTCAAGATCGGATATGATCCCTCGAATGTGAAAGAAATCGAGGAGATGCTCAAAAAGAAAAATGTTGATATAGCATCTCTGAGGAAAAAATTGAAATTGCCTCCAACAAAAGATTCACAGGAAAAGGAAATAATGGAGACAGAAGGGGAGAAGGATGAGATGCTCAAGCTCATCATGGAGCATAATGCACAGTTGAAAGAAATGGAAGCGGAATTGGAAAATCTAGTAAAAGAGAAGAAGCAGTCAAAGCCCATGGAGGTCATTGCACTGAGCGCAGTTCCACTCACAGGAGTGAGCACAACATCTGTTGCAGAAATTCCTTCGGCAACTCCACTAACAGCCCTGGAAAAGACCATTGAACTAGCTAAATCCATGGAAGAAATGAATTTACAAGAGATAGATATTAGCAGATTAAAAAAGGAGATTGAGAACCTTTGGGAACTAAATTCTTCTTACCAAACTAGCTTCTCCAAGGAAAAGCAAACCTTAGACCAACTCAAACAGGAATTACAACAACTTCAGAAGTAAACAGTGGCAGGCAAGACAATGGCTGAGGTCAAAGAAAGTGTCTGGATGGACATCACCAAGTCCATGAATGAAATATGGCCGATGATACAAATCATGTTTGAAAAAAATGAGCTAGTGAAAAGAAGTCAGCAGACCATCAAGCAGATAAGAGCAGAACTAGGAGAGATGCCCACAAAAGCTACTGAGATCATCCAATTTGTAAATTCCAAAACCAGAGAGGAGCTAGAAGAGTTGAAAATTGAAGATAGGACGGAGACCATCCTCGAGGTCAAGAGGGTCCTGACCAAGAGAGGATTGATGCTACAACTGGAGGAAAAGGTCCAGACCATGGACGCAGGAGTACACAGATTCTTCAACAAGATCGAAGATTTGCAAAAGAAAGGCTTTCCTGGTATGAGAGTTATAAATGATAATTTGATGACACTCCCCGATTATAAAAAGAGATTAGCCACTGTGGCTAAGGATAGCTCAAAATTCTCAGGAATACAAGGCAGTATCACTGATAAGGCATTCATGAATGCTTTACAGTTGGACATCAGCATACAACATGAGATCCAGTACATCTTCATCACCAAGACAACTTTTGCCAAGTACACGAAGATGGATGAAGTATATCGTAGATTGCTCAAATTCAACATTCCCAATCACCTTAGATGGGAAGAGCTTTGCAATTTGATTGAGTAGTCGATGAGTTGTCCAACCCTAGCCAACTATCCAGTTAGAAGAGGTTGTGCAGAGGCCTCACCAACGGTTCACCCAGAAAACAACATGAAGTTTTGACACATCATAAAACAGTTTCCTAGATTTTTGTATCTTGTTAAGTTAGTTAGCTAAATTTAGATTAGCCACATCCTGATCTTTAATGACATGATCATTTGTAATTTTTGGTTATAAATACTTCACACTTTGAAGTATTGAGGGTTGATCTTTACACCCTGCAAGCTGCAAGACTGTAATCTTTTTCAAGAGATCTTCCATTAATACTGTTGGATCATGTTGTCATTGATGCCAATGGTTTGATTGATTGATGTCAAGTGATTGATTGATGTCAAAGGATTGATTGATTGATGATTGATGTAATATAATATGTATTGTCCTTGATGAGAATGCATAGATGAAGAT
>SNQJ01S0057411.1:176560-201150 GCA_010110895.2 Picea sitchensis
TGTGCAGAGGCCTCACCAACGGTTCACCCAAAAAACAACATGAAGTTTCGATACATCATCAAACAATTTCCTAGATTTTTGTATCTTGTTAAGTTAGTTAGCTAAATTTAGATTAGCCACGTCCCGATCTTTAATGACAGGATCGTTTGTAATTTTTCATTATAAATACTTTACACTTTGAAGTATTGAGGGTTGATCTTTACGCCCTGCAAGCTGCAAGACTGTAATCTTTTTCAAGTGATCTTCCATTTATACAAAGAGACGTTTTCACAGGATTCTCGCGTGTTATTCATTGGTGATGTTTTATTTTCTATGTGGAATGTTTTCTTGCTCAGTTGTCATATTGTTTTCTAATCTAAATCTTTAAAAGTAACGCATGTTATAGGATTTATCTTTGTATACCCTATTTCAGACTTTGAAATATCTTAATGTTTATCTTCTGATATTACAGTAAAGAAATTCTTAACTGCTTCTTTACTTTAATTGATATTCTCATATTTTCTGTTTTTCATCATTTTACTGCCAAAAGAATCCAACGAATGCATTATTTTTCCCTGTGAAAATAATCTTTTGTTTTCTAGTTTATATTTTTATCTCTATAACACAGACCCCATAGCCCAATGGATGCGTAAATCCCTTTCATCCAACTCAACAAAAACAACAAACCTTTTCAATCTTGTTTATTTAACTAGCCTAATATCTTAAGTTCAAAACACATCTAAATCATACAGAGAGATCCCTCTCTGAAGCTGGTAGGGATAGATTCTAGTTTCTAAGTGGTTGGATAAAGTTACCTCTCATATATTTCTTCTTTCCTAACAACCTCTAGGAATTTACATAGCGTTAACATGGACCACAAAATCTGGCTGCCATCTTTGTACAACTACCCAATTTCAATGAGATTTTCTTGGGCTTCACTTTCAAAATTAAATATTCCCCTACTTTAAATTCTATAGCTGTCTTGTTCTTGTCTGCATAGAATTTTTGTCTATCCCGAGTTGCCTTTAAATTCTGCTTGATCTTAACCACGTGGTCTTCCATGTCCTTGAGCAACTACGGCCCAAGTACCACTCTATCTGCTGGGTTGTCCCAGCTTACTGGAGTATCACATTTCCTACCATACAAGGCTTCAAATGGGCTCATTATTAATGAAGCTTGATACCCATTATTATATGCAAACTCAACCAAGTGTAAGTAATCTTCCCACTTAGATGGCTTATCCATCACATACATTCTTAGCATATCTTCAATTATTCGATTGCCTCTCTATGTTTTCCCATCTATCTGGGGATGATATGTTTTGCTAAAGTTTATAAGTTTTTAGGTAAAATTTGTATTTTTGTCTGAGATGATTATCCTAGGTATCCCATGGAACCTAGCAGTTTCCTTCATGAAAATTTTTGCAATATTAGTCATTGTATGCGTTGTCTTCACAGACACAAAATGAGCAGCCTTTGTTAATTTGTCAACCACCACCATGATTGAATCATGTTTCTTATTTTTTCCGAGTAATCCTATGATGAAATCCATGGTGATCACTTCCCATTTCTTCTTTGGGATTGGCAATGGTAGTAGCAAGCCCGTTGGGTGCCTATGCTCAGCCTTCACCTTTTGACATTCCATACATCGAGCGATGTAATCAACAACATCCTTCTCCATTCCCGGCCAAAAGACTGGCTTCTTACTACTGTAATTTTCTTCTGGTAACCGAGATGTCCTACATAAGGGACATCATGCATTTCCTTCAGTACCAAATTCCTCAGTTCTCCAGAACTAGGAACATAGATTCTATTTTTATGTATCAATAATCCGTCTTCGTTTATCTCATACTCCTTTATTTTATGTTGTACATCTCCTTGTTGTAAGATTTCCTTTACCTGTATGTAATGTTGGTATGTAACAAGACCATCTAAACTTCTTCTCTTCAAGTTTGATTGATGCATACTGGCAACAGTAGCATGCATGATATGCACTCTTCTACTAAGTGCATCGACAAATTTGTTCTTTGTGCCCTTCATATGATTGATATCGAAGTCATATTCACTTAAAAATTCCAGCCATCTTGTTTTCCTGGGATTCAATGTTGGTTGTTCAAAAAGATACTTCAGGCCAATGTGGTCTGTCCTTAATTCAAATTTCTTCTCCATGAGATAATGCCTCCACATCCTCAAGGCATGAACAATGGCAGCAAGTTCCAAGTTGTGGGTGGCATAGTTCCTCTCATGTTCCTTAATCTTTCTAGACTCATATCCAATGACATGTCCATTTTGCATGAGGACTCCCCTAAGTCCTTCCTTACATGCATCTGCACATACTACACAACTTTAATTTGGGTCAACAATATTTAACACAGTTGCACTAGTAAGTAATTCCTTCAATAGATTAAAATTCTTTTCACACTTGAGTGTCCATTCAAATTTAGTTCCATTATTTTGAAAAGAAGTGATGGGATGAGAAATCTTAGAGAACCCTATTATGAACCTTCTATAGTAGCCAACTAATCCCATAAAAGATCTAACGTCTGACACATTTTTGGGTGTTGTCCATCCTCTAATGGGTTCGATCTTCTCTGGATCTACTGTTATGCCATGCTATGAAATAATGTGTCCCAAGTAATGGATATGCTTTTGATAGAAAGAACACTTACTCAACTTGGCATACAACTGATGTTCTCTCAGTACTTGCAACACTAGTCTTAAGTGATGTTCATGCTCCTCTTCAAACTTAGAATAGATAAGTATGTCATCTAGGAATACTATGAAAATCTTATCCAAATAGTTCCTGAATATGCCATTCATTAAGCACATGAAGACAACTGCTGCATTGGTCAGTCCAAATGGTACCACTACAAATTCATAATGCCCATACCTAGTCCTAAAGGTTGTCTTACGAATGTTTTCTTCCTTGATTTTTACCTAATGGTATCCTGCCCTCAGGTCAATCTTTGAGAATATCTTTGCTCCTCTTAGCTGATCAAAGAGGTCATCAATTCAGGGTAGAGGATACTTGTTCTTTATAGTGTACTTGTTCAGCTTTCAGAAGTCAATACACAACCTCAAGGTTCCATCTTTCTTTTTGACGAAAAGTAATGGTGCTCCCCAAGGTGAAACACTTGGACGTGTGTACCCTTTCTTCAACAATTCCTCCAACTTCATTTGTAATTCTTTTAAATCTGGTGTGCTCATTCTGTAAGGTGTTTTTGACACTAGGGCATCTCCTGGCACTAAATCAATTGAGAAATCTATCTCCCTCCTTGGTGGCAATCCTGGTATTTCTTGGAATACATCTTCAAATTCCTATAGTACCAAGAAATCTTTGAGGCTTGGCCCTTTTGTATTATCTGGCTCTTCCACATGAGTTGCATACAATTGACATCCTTTCCTCAAACATATTTTTAGTAGTAAGGCTGAAATCTCCCTTATAGCGATGGGTCTTGGGACTCATTTCACAATGCTTTGTTTTCCATTTCCATCAAGACATGTAAATGTCTTGTTATGACAATCTAGGCCAGCATGATGCTTGTCCAACCAATCCATTCCAATCAGAATATCATAAGACACCAATGGTATGATATTTAGATCCACACTACTATTCATGCCATTAAGACTTATGGAACAACTTCTGACCATATCATGGATTCTTCTTTTGGTTCCAGTGGCTAACTGAACCAAAATTTCTTTTTCAAGTTTACTTTTCTCCAAATGTAATTTATCCACTATCTTAGGATCAATGTAGCAATGACTTTCTCCTAAATCAATCAAAATAGCAACAAGATGATTTATGATCTTACCTTCCACCTCGATCATATTGGACTGGTACTTTCTTTTCGATCATTTAAAGCTGCATAGACTCTTCCCATATCTTCAACTGTTGTAGCTTCTTGGATGTTGTGCATAGTCTTCACTCTGTCCTTTTTGTGTGGGCAATCCTTGTACATGTGATATTCCTTGCCTCCCCAACATTGGATTGGTGGTCTTCCCCTTTTTCCCAAGGAATATTCCTTCTTGAAATATCCCTTAGAATACTGATCTTGATGATTTCTATTAGGCTCATTCCTATTGAAGGAAGGTTTGAATCCTTTCCTCCTCTGATTGGAATTCACATTTTTCTTGTCCTTCTGCAGAGATTCTCTTCCCTGTCCTTACTCATACAGGTATTTATCCTTCCTAATGGCTTCAATCAATGTCTTGGGCTCATGATACTTGATATTTTCCTTATAAAAGGCCGACAATTCACTTATAAATCTCTGTATTTTCACTTTCTCATCACCAATGAACCTGACATACTTTAACAAAACCAAGAACTTCTTCTCGTACTCTGCCATAGTCATGCTCCCCAACCTGAGTTCAAAGAACTCTTGCATTTTCTTGTCATAGAAATGCTCTAAGAGGTTCTCCTTCTGGAGGTACTTCCTAAACTTCTTCCAAGTGATCCTAATCTCATTAATGTGCTCCACTTACTTCAATTGGTCACACCACATTGCAACTTTCCCATGTAAATGGTAGGTGGAAATCCTGGCTTCCAGATTTGATGAATAGTTATGCAACTAAAAATATCTCCTGAGCCCAAGAAACCATTCTTTGACATCATCTTCCCTTTCTCTTTCACCCTCAAAGGAAGGTGGCTTGAGCTTCCTCAGCTCTCCTTGCAAACTATCTACCTCTTGCTTCCTTATTTGGTGTCTGACAGGAGACACCTCTGGACTGCTTACGTGATCATCTGATGCATAAAACTTTTTTTCTGAGTAAGGAGGTGAGTGGTGTCCATGAGCTCTACTAGCAATTCTGGAATAACCAACTCTTCCACAATCATCACTTCTTTCATGGCACATGCCTTCTTCCTCTTGTCTTGATTTTGATCCCTTCTTCGTTTGTCTCTACAACCAATTTAAGCTCTCCAACACTCGATAATTTATCTGACTTTTCTCTCTCATCAATCTCTCGTTGTCTCATTTGTAGCTCTGCACTTCCATATTCAGGCTTCTTACCATTTCTATTAACGTTTCCTTCTCTCATTTTCCCTTGCATCCATTCGAATATGTCTCTGCATTACCAACTCTAATATTCTAGCCTTCGGCCTCCTTATCATGACTGGAGGCTCCCTCACCTTCTTCCATTTCCTCAATATGCATCCTGAATTGATGTGCTTAAGCCCCTTAATTCTGCAAAATGTGCAAGCAACCATTTTGTTAGAATTATGAATATGATTAAAAAAATTGCCAAACCATGCTACAAGTCTCGTTTTTTTTTTGTTTGTTCATGGAGATCATATCCCCATTCTCCAAAAATAATAGTGTCCTGTTATCCTTGGCTGAATCAAAATTTCATGCTTCACAAGTGCTTCCTTCAAACCACCTTCCTAGGTGACCACGACTAGAAACTATGGCTAAATCCTTCCTTATCACTTTTTTGTTCGAAGACCACCAATTCGGTCCTTAGCCCTCCTTCCCTCAACTCTCAATCTGCATATGACCACATCCATGACCATGTGCTTAGATGAAAAAGCGCTTGTCCAGAGCTTCGGGACTTTAGAAATTTCAGCCATGACTCGATCAATGGTCCTTGTCCTCTTTCACGATCAACGATCGAGATCCACTTCAGGATTCCATGCTTCAGGAGTATGAACTTTCCTCGCTTGCCTCCTCCCAGAACGCTTTTACCCAGAGTTCATGATTTGATGACGGGTGTTTTCCCACAGATCAACGATGGTGAATTTCTTTGGCTATTCAGGCTTCGTAAGTTTCAAACTTTCCTCTTACATGTTCTCCCAAAGTGCTTTTACCCGAAGTTGGCGATCCTTCGACGTGTGTCTTCTGGAATCAACGGTCAATATGTACTCCAGCCTTTGGGCCTTCGGGATTTTTCGACCCAACGCAACCTGTCACATCTTTTCCCACTAGAGTGCCTAGTCTCCGGACTGTATGATCTGTCACCACGTGGAGAAATACAAGAAGCGGACATGTGGCCCAATCAGGCGGGTGACATGTGTCATGTTCTAACTGACTTTTCAACACTCCAAATGATAAAAAATTACTGACACGTGGCACACATCCCATGTGTCCACGTCATCCCAGGTGAAATTCACAAGCCACATCACTTCAAGAAATTATGGGGTCCACATCACCTCCTGGTGATGTCATCATGACCCATCACTTCGACTCTTCGGGCTTCAAGACTTTGGGAGTTTCCATACTAGCACACTTCCAATTCTCCTGAACTCTGAATTCTCGAACTAGCCAATCTGTCACCATGTGTCCTCCTAGATCGGACGACTAAGATTCACTTCGGGTCTTCACCCAGAGTCCATGTATATGCACCGCATGTCCTCCTTAATCTGACGGTTGAGGCTTACTTTGGGTCTTCGGACTTCAGAAATCTCAAATTTCAAAACTTATCTGGCCCCACTATACTTTATCCGAAGCCCTGGATCTAGTGACGCGTGGCTCGTGACATATCAATGGCCAAGATCCTTTCGAGTCTTTAGGTTTCAGAAATATCAAACTTCAAATGCCTCTAAGTATATGAGATTCTTCTGCATATCCTCTTGAATCAGACGGTTAAGGCTTACTTTGGGTCTTCACCCGAAATGCACAGATTTATGCCATGTCTCTTCTAGATCAGACGAACTAGATTCACCTCGGATGATTCGACGTTTGATATTTACTCTGGACGATCCGATGCTTGAGACCTATTTTGTATGATTGGATGATCAGGATACTTCGTCTCTCCGACTCTCCAGGCTTCGGGAGTTTCAAATCTCAACTGAAAACCTCTCGAACAGATTCCTTCGGAGTTACTGATCTGCTGACACGTACCTCTTGGTGATCGATGGTCAGGATCTACTTAGGCTATACGAATTTTCGATTTTCAAGCCCTAACATGTCACATCACTCATTTCCTTTAGATTCATGGGGGCACGTATCGACAGTTTGTAGTAACCCGCTTTTCTCCCTGCAATTCTCTTGATAATGAAACATAACCCCTTGGGGAAACCTTGGTTTGGATTGAGGGACCGCCTTGGGAAATTATCTCCCATGCAACTTGGTTCCTCGCAATGCCTCTTGTCCATTGATCTCACTCTCTAATGGGATCCGACGGTTGTGACCTTAAACCTTACTTCCTTTTCATTGGATGATCCCTGTTCACCTTTCCTCTGATCCAACGATCCCAGATCTCTCTCGATTCTACAGTGGCGAACTCTCCCGAATTCGAAGGGGATGGTCACGATCCTTCGAACCCATTACAGAGGTCTTTGACATTCTATCTCCTGCGTATATTCTGCAATGCCATTCCTCCTTATATTTTCAACTCCACGGTCATAATTCGATCTTGACCTTGAGACTCTGACCAACAGACTCGACCCATACCGTGCTTGTGTTTCAAACAGAAGCTCTAATACCAAACTATAACATACCCAGCCACCCACAGGCCAGGATATGCTACCTTCAGGTTGACCCTTGGACTTATTTCTCTTACCGATACCTTTTTAAAATTTAGGGATGCATAAAAGAAAAGACTTTAATGACATGCACAACAGTAGTCAGCAAGCATGGATATTCTAAAGATTCAATTAAATGATAATTAAATATACAATGGAAATACATTCATATGCATGCAATTGATACCATAATAGAGAGCACTTATCTTTATGAAAGATGACACCAACTGGCTGTAGACCAAGGACGTTCCACCCAAACTTATACACTATTGCTCCAAATATCAACAACAATGTCACCCCCAAGCCAGGGCTATGAATCTATAAGGATGGTTCCAGAGTGTTACTTGGCTTCCCAAACCAGTCATCACCCAAGCTCTCACAAGCTTCCCAACTCTCACAACAATACAAGTACCCAAATCTCTTCTACCCAGCTTGCACCACTTGAGAGAACGAACCTCCACCCTTCTCTGTCACGTAGTCCCTCAGTAAATCCTTCTACTTATTCGGGCTCCAGGGCAACTGGTCCAGAATCTCAATGCTGGAACTCTCAGGACTTGCAGCTGTGAGCAACCCTGGACACATTCCAACGCATCTCAGACATGTAGGCCTCAAATCACAGTTGGATCACACCAACGACCACTACAACCAACTATCCCATGGCTAATATTCAACAGTTAGGCTCCCTTTCCCAAGCCAATACACGGATGAGGATGGATCAATAAATGGGTTACTGAGTGCATGAAAGTGCATGAGGGAAATGAATGAACATACAGGAACTCAACGAACAAGCCATCAGTCGAACCCCCCCATCAGACCAGAGGTGGGTTTAAGTAACTTCATGGGGAATCAAGAACCTCCTGGCCTTCCCAAAGAAGCTAACATAACTGATCCCCTCCCTTAGACAAAAGGGAAATTAAAAGAGGAAATAAACATTTATCCCCTCAAGCCCCCTCTCTTGTGGAATCATATCCCCGTATAACTCTAGTCCTTGTCCGTCTAGCAGCCAACCATGTATTTATTATTAATAATGATAAAAACATTACATGTCTTGGTCACACTAGCCATTTAATAATTGTTTGGGCACTCTGGCCTCTCAACATTGTAACAATAAACTATTTAAAATGGGGGTTCAAAACATGGGGTGTTACAATAATATAACCCTCCAAAAATCTTGCTTTAATGCGTATTAATGGGAGATCTCCTTGATCCTTTCATTGATCAATGACAATATCCATGGTTCATGCATAATGATTTGTTACAATTAAATCTTACTAATTGTGTAGAAAAAAGTGCGAAGGTGGCGGTGATGGCGAAGAGAGATTAAGGATTGGAGATTTCACGAAGCTGCTAACCGGACGACGTGCGAAATATATTGCATGATGCTTGAAATGAACACTTGGAAAATGATAACACAACCCTTCGCAAATCTTGGTTTAATTAGTATTAATGACATATCTACTCCAACCTTTCAGACATTAATGACGATATTAACAGTTCCTACACGATGAGCTATTAGAATTAAATATTAATAATTCCATATCTAGAAAGAAGTGTGAAGGTGGTGGGGATGGTGAAGAGATATTAAGCATTGGAAATTTCATGAACACACCAACCCGTGAAAGAGATTCCAAGAAATGGCCAAGTATGGAAATTGGTCGATCGGGCTTCAAAACAGGGTCACAAGTTATACTCATGAGATGTGAGGGGTCGATGGTCAAATTGTATGTCTCCTAACTTTTGATTGCAAAGTGTGTAACACATAACATGGCACAATGACAGATTTCAACGGTCAATTTGTATATTGCAGAATTTTGGGTGTTGTTTGTAGGTCACGGAACAATGGAAGTGCAATGTTGAGAAACCCTGGTTGGGAACCAACAATGGAAATAGTGTCCAAGTATGCAATGGGGAAGTGGTGGGTCAAACTCATGATATAAAAGCATGAGACATATTCGGAACATGGAATATTGACAGGCTTGAAAATAGGGCTACACGTTATACTCAGGAGACGTGAGGTCTCGATGGTCAAATTGTATGTATCCGGAATTTTGATTGAAAAATGTGTAACACGGAACAAGGCACAATGACAAACTTTGACGGTCAATTTGTATATCACGGAAATTCGGGTGTTGTATATAAAATCATGAGACATTCGAAAAAACGACTAAGTAACCAGAAAGGGAAAGTAAAGGAAAAAAAGAAAGGGGAATTTGGTTGTCAATTTGTAGATCAAGGAAGTCCAGGTGTTGTTTGCAGGCGACGGAACAATGGAAATGCAATGTTGAGCCCGCCTACCTGGGAACCCCCGATCCAAAAAAATTGTTGAATATGGAACGGGGAAGAGATCGGTCGAACTCATGATATTAAAGCATCAATGGAAATATGAACATGTGAATCCACCAACCCGCGCACCTAGACATTTTCTGAAAAAAGACTAAGTAACTAGAAAGGGAAAGCAGAGGGAAAAAAGAAAGGGGATGGCAATTTTTGGAAGCGGGAATTGGTGTTAAGAATTCCCCATTGATGGTATTAACAGTAACTATGAAGTGTATTAAACAGGTGAACAGACTCTTTGATCAAGGAATATATAAATAAAGTCATGCTTATAGTTTCCAGGATGTGTTTGCATAAGAGAAGCATCGAAAAGCCACAGGAAAATCAATTTTGGGATGTTCAAGTAAAATTATTGTACTGTCAACTTCATCGTAAGTATAACAACGACGAATTTGATATTTAATTTTCTGTGGTTGATATGATAGTTCCATTGGACTTCACATAGCATATATCCTTTTATTTCAAAATATTTCTGAAGATGAATTTTGGTAAGTTCATTGATCAAGTAAAAGTGCTAAAATGAGCCACATACTACATTCATGTTAGAGAGATTATATTAAAAGGAAAATCAGGTCCTGTATATTCTTTAAGATCATAGAAAAACCACCAAGATCCTGAATGTATCATTAATTTTCCAAAACGAAGCATACAACCAAGAGCCAAGTAAACACCAAATGTATTGAAAGTTGAGGCACAAGGAAGCACATGAACACAAAAGGCACCAAGGGAGATCCCACAAGGGTCCATAGAGTAGTACGCATTGACCTATGCATCAAACAATTTGATATAAAAAAAAACATGTGGCATTTATTTTCTATTACATGTGGTATATGTTCCCATGAGAAAATAACTGGACCCATGAGAAACCTGAACTACAACAGGAAATCACATGAACAAAAGTTTTCGAAACACAAGACAACACAAACCAACAGAGATTGGGCATTATATCCCAGCTATAACCAAACCCCCAAATGGGCACCAAGAAACCTGTCGATTACTATTTTACCATGAAGCAAGATCACTATGGACATTTGCTTCTGATAGTGCTATGTTCTATCACTACCAGTTCTAACAATGCCAAATTTCCAATATTATTGGAAATGTCTGATGATTCCATTTAGAGGAGCAAGCCATTTTGACGGTTCAAAGGATGGGCTTGATTTATTCACAGTTGGATACTTTGTATGGGGTTTGTCCTAATGCTTCCCATTCTTGGACTGGACAATCTTATGTGCTTCCTGTTCAATTTTCCATGGCACTACAAAATTCTATTCATATCCTCATTGGGTAGCATGTAAAAATACACATGAGATTGTTTCATTTCCTCCCAACACTTGATATGATTTATTTATTTTTAGTCAATATGCAGTATTGCATTGTCCTCATTTAAGGTAAATTTTCTATGGATATGAAAGTCATGCAACATGCAGACATTGTTTGTCTTTTTTTGTAGGTATATGTCATATGGAAATTTTGCTAGCCCAGGAAGCACATCTTGTAACAAAGGATGTTTAATTGTACAATGTATGATTGTGTTGCCGACGGTTCAGATGGCAGCGTTGAAGAAATTTCTATATATGTAAGAGAATTTTCTACTGCATCTTAGACAATCAATTGTACCATCATTTATGAAAGCAGAGGTAGAAGCAAGAGAGTTGCATTTGGCACATACAAGCTCGAAGGGGGCCGAGTACACATTCACTGCAACTAAAACACCCTCAACCTGGGCACGTGAGCATATCAGTTAATATATTGAACAATATAATATTCAACTGCAAAACAAAAAAAAAGCTGCAGAAAATTGGTGAAGGAAATTTGTATGAGAAAAGTGAGAATGAAATTGTAGATGTATACACACAACAATTGTCGAGCTATTTAGTTTCTTGAGATCCTGTACTATGTTTGTTCGCAATTCTGTTACAAACGTTGCTTTGGTTGTGTGAAGATCCTTTCTTTAACATCTCTTTTCTTTGTTATATTTTTAAAGAGCATAAGTGGAAATTGCCCTTTATGAAATTGTTGTTCCATTAAGGAAAAAAAAATTGAATAGGTGTCGAACAATTGCAGCTGCAACATGGAACAATGAAATAGTTGTGTAACATAACCGAGATACATGAACATATGAAAATAAAGGAAAAAACTGGATATGGAGAATGATACCATTGCCTTGTCATTGTCTAAATCTCCATCTTTTATATAGAGAATGTGTTGTGAGCCAATTTTTATCGCAAGTGTGACAATTTCACCAATGGTTCTAATTGGGCAAGTGTCGTTGCTCTGTGCAAGTTGGCTAATTGTTGTGTCCAGTATGAAATGATATTTTGAACAAATCACGTGAATTTTTTCCACAATACTTGTTTCGTTGAGCGATATAATCCAATCACAATCACCATGGTCATATATTGTTTTGGGCAATATATTAAAATTTGTAATGGATATCCCATTAGCTAGCAATATATTTTCTGCATGTTTAACGATAAGTTGTGTAGGGATAGCCAGTGTGGCTTTCATCAGGGCTCCATTGTCTGTCATGTCAGCACACATAATGCTTCTAGTTTTGTTTTCCTTGTCCAAGTAGGTGCTATACACGACCATTATGTCCCCGACGAACACTTGTCCAGTTCGACAGTTGTTCAAGCCTTCTATTGATAGTATTTTGGGTGTTATAAGTTTAGACCTAGTGAAATTTTTTGAACAGGAAAAGTAATGTGAATGGTAGTCTGCATTATTTATTTTTTCTTTTTTTCCTGGCATATATGTACAAGTAGACGCACAACTTGGATGAAGTATGGAGGCCAAAGTTTTGTAACCAGACCTCTTAGTCTGCGGAACTTGCGCTATGTTCAGCGTCTCACTTGTGCTCGTCGATACTTCTTGTGAACTACAAAGTATGTGTTGTGGATGACATCAACATATTTATCATGGCATAGATGAATAAATAGCCTAGGATATTTGTTTGGTAAACATATCAGGAGAACAATGTATGAATCTTTACCTTTGGCCTTTTCGTTCTGTTGATGTTTGCGATGATTGACTGCTCATGCCCATGTCACTAGTCCAACATTTTCTGATGCAAGCATGTGTAGATGAACATCAGAAGGAGTAAATAAGAATATGCATTGTATATTGTCCATAATTGTTCTGAATGTCGCATACAGGCTCGAAGGATATGGAATACGAAATAGGGTGTCAAGGGATACTCAGGAAACATGAGTACCTGACGGTCAAATTGTATGCCTCAAATTTTTTGACAGCAAAAATGTGTAACAAGGAATAGGGCACGATGGGGGAGTACGGAGGCCAATCTGTATATCGTGGAACCCCCGAAGCTAGAGGCACAATCTTGATCCTGCCAACTCGGGAACCCGCGATCGAAAAAGTGGCTAAGTATGGAATGAGGAAGTCGCCGATCGGAGTCATGATATAGAAGCATGAGTATAAATGTGAACATGTGAGTCTGCCAACCCGCAAACCCAGACATTTTCGGAAATATGACTAAGCAAAGCAACCAGAAAGTGAAAGTAGAGGGGAAAAACAAAGGGGAATTCGGTTAAGTATAGAAGAGGGAAAAAAAGGGATAGTAGAGAGTGGGAAAATAGAAATGGGGAGGGCAATGTTTGGAAGAAGGAAGTCTAAAAAAAGGCCCATTGTTTCCAAATCATCACTTTCTAGTCCAATATTATATGCACCTACTCTTTTTGTGTGTTTGATTTACTATCACAGTTGGTATACCTTTTCGAATAGTGTACTTCAACCCCCTTTTCTGTGGCATATAAGATTTCATCTTCTTGTCCAACTAATATGTTTCTTTCAATGTAGCAACACAGAAAATACAGTGGACATGAAGGTAAGTTAGTATGTAGAAAGACATGTAAAAAACTAAATACATTTCTATTTATTTCAATGTAGGAGCACAAAAAATACAATTCACATGAAGATAAGTTACTATGTAGGAAGATACGTAGTATCTACATACAATAAATTAGGTGAAAAGAAGTAGAACAAGTAGAAAAAATATACAGACAATAAATGAAATACTAAACAATGGAATATGAAATAAGAGTAGAAGCATGCACCTTTGTATCTCCTCTTCTACATTTGCAGCAAAGCGTCCATCGTCTTCTCCAGTTATTTTGTTTGTTTAAATGTAGCAATGCGGAAAATACAATGGACATGAAGGTAAGTGATGTAGGAGCATTGTTGGCAAGCACGCAGAGGAAGGATCACTCAAGACGTGGGAGTTCTTCCAGAACTTCCACGTTAGCAACTGCAACCAATTTTGAAATCTTCCTTAACTCAGCGCCGGAATTTACTTTTGGAGACACACTTGAACTAGTGCCGAATTTTACCCTTTGAGGCATGTTTTGAAAATCGCAAGTGGAGCGGGAGTTTCCACTATGACTCTGGAGTGCGACTGGACTAAGATAACAGAGGATGAATTTTAGAGTAGGCAAGTAGCCAGGGGAAACCCTAGAAATATTTTTGAGTTAAGTAGAAGTTTGTACATCCAGATGGAGAGAGCTGCAATCCAAAGATAAATTAGTTGTAAGAGAGAACTGTGATTTAGCAGGAGATATCATTTTTTGAGTTACTGAAATTTGACTGTAATTTGTAGCCGTTTTGGCACTTGTGAATATAACAGAAGGAAAATTGATCCAAATGCGTGGGTGTGAATGTTATTTGTGATTTCCTGTTATTTATGTTTTCATGAACAAGTGAATGGAACTGTGCATGTTAGTGTTCCAGTTTCAATTGTTTCTCTTCATTTGAAGCTCTACAAGGTGTGCATCGAACCAGAGAGGAACGCAAGGAAATCAGGAGGAATTTCTTTGCGAAAAATACCGTGGATCTGAGTTATCAAAATCCCTCAAACGCAAGGAGTGCGTAGGAAATCGAAGTCTGAACCAGACACAGCTAAGGAGGAATAACACATCGAAAAGTGTTATCGAGATTGAGGAACCCATTCCTTGGAAAAAGCGAAGTCCGAGCCTTCGAAGACTTAGAAAATATTCTAAGTCTGAAGCGAGTAAAAGATCAATAGAAAGAACGTCGTCGAGCGTTGGATCATGGTGGAGAATCCTGCAGACCGTCCGATTTGAGGTAGGTGTGCAAGCTTTAACACTACGTATATCTAGGAGGGGAGATCTCGAAGATCTGAATGGACAGTGGAAAACTTTGAGGAGGAATGCAAGACCCCGCAAGCCATTGGATCAAGTGGAGTTGCGAGGAGGTTAGTGATGGGGAAGAGATTTGAACGTAGATCTGGAGGGCGTTGTGAGACTTTGATCAAGCGCCTCAAGCTTTCGAAATTTCGGAAACTGGGAGTACAAGGGTCAACAACATGGGAATCTCGACCGGTGAAACCCCAAAAAGATCGGAGCCGTCAGATCTTCAAAGGCCTAGAGCCATTGATCTATAGTGAGGGCAGATTTCATGATTTCGACGACCGAGTGGAGGAGAGAACAGAGTTTGTGCAGGGCTAAGTCACAAAATGTGAAACAATGAAATAAGCATAACCGTCGATCCAAGAGAGACTTGAGCTGTAGATATCGTGTCATAGGTATTTCAGCATTCGTGACTTGGAGGGGTCAGGCACCTTGTATCGCAGGTTCTGATACTGCGAACCGCGATGTGATTTCATGGTAAAGCTTGTGGTCATGGGTGTGTGGTCAGGTGAGTTGGTAAAAGGGAGGAGCTAACCTCCGTTAGCCCTCATCGGAGTTTTGGGACTCAGAGGGGTCTGTGTCGGGGGACTATTGCATCGAAAATCCTGAAACACCGAAACACAACGCGCCTCTTGGGGATGTTCCTTTTGGGATAAGACAATGGTCGCACCTGTGGTCTCGTGGAGTCTGGGATTATGCCTAGTGATGATTCAAACAATGAACACATACAAGGACCTATGTATTTAGTGTCAAGGGTTCCAACTCGAAACCAAGAGAGAGCTATTTCGGCTCCTGAATCAAAGATCCTGACCGAGAGGTCACACAACCCTTAGGAGGGATAGGGGGTCTACATCAAGTGGTATCAGAGCTTATTGTTCTTCGTTTGTAGACTTCAGACGAAAGAGAAAGAGGAAGATACAGAGAAATCAGAGTTGTACTCTATGTGTGACAAGCAGTCAACACAATGCCGCCAAGGAGATAAGAGGCACCTTTAGCCAACTGTGCTATAGAGAGGGAGATGTGAGAACTTCGTGCCAGATTGGAAACAATGGAAGCAGTGTAGAGAAGAGCACCTGACCCTAGAGACGTCAGTGAAGAAGAAAGTGAAGAGGTTGAAGTTGAAGAAGCTGCAGGAGAAAACGTTGTAGAGGAACATTTTTTGAAAGCAGTTGTCAAACTGGGAGGCAAAGCTAAGATAGAGGTTCCCATGTATGAGGGAAACCTAGATGCTGAAGAATTGTTGGATTGGATAAGATCCATGGACAATCACTTCAATTATGAAGATGTCGATGAGGAGAAGAAGGTGAAGCAGGCAGTCACCAGGTTAAAAGGACATGCAACATTGTGGTGGGATGAACTACAGGCTGAGAGAAGAAGCAAAGGAAAACATAGGATAAAGAGTTGGGACAGAATGGTAGCCAAGCTGAAGGCTAAGTTCATTCCCAAATATTATTATATAAATCTGTTCAGGAAGATGCAGAACCTGAGACAGAAAGGGATGACGGTTAAGGAGTACACTGAGGAGTTCTACTGGCTGAACATCAGAACTGGACAACGGGAGAGAGATGAAGAGAATGTCTTCAGATATATAAATGGATTGAGATATGAGATCTAGGATGAGCTCAGCATGATGTCAGTGAGAACCATGGAGGATGCTTATCAATTTGCGCTAAAGGCAGAGGAGAAGATGACTAGAAAACAAAGTCAACGAGGAAAAGGTAAAAGCTAGGTCCTAAGAAAAAGCAAGGGATTTAACCATGACAGAGCACATCAGTCTAAGTATGAGGCTGGGAAACCACGCAATCATTTGAAACGAGGAGGAAGTTCACAAGAAAGATAGGGTGGTGGAAGAAACTCTTCTAGAGGAAGAGGTAGAGGAGGAGTAAGATGATATGCCTATGGAAAGATAGGACACATGTCTTGGGAATGTCCCAAGAATAAGAAGGAAGGGGGAGGAGCTCACATTTTAGAAGCCCAACGAGGAAATGTTGAAGAAGAGGGAGAAGAGGATGGAGCATCCCTAATGTTGAGAAAAGTTCTCTTGAAACCAGAGGCATAAATTGAAAAGCCAATGCAAAGAAACAGTCTCTTCAGGACAACTTGCAAGACTAAGGATAAAGTATGCAAGGTGATCATTGACAGTGGGAGTATTGAAAACCTAGTATCCACAAAGATGGTGGAGAAATTGGAACTGAAGACAACTGCACATCCAAGGCCATACAAAGTCTCATGGATGAAAAAAAGAACACCAGGTAATGATCACTAAACAATTCCTGGTTGAAATTATAATAGGAGGATATAAAGATGAAATCCTATGTGATGTAATTCCCATGGAAATATGCCACATTTTGTTGGGAATACCATGGCAGTTTGACAAAAATGTCATTCATGATGGAAGGAAGAATACATATACATTGGAGAAGAATGGTAGAACACATATGTTGCTGCCAATGGAGGAGAAGAGAGTAAAAGAGGAAGCCAACACAAGCATACTTCTCATGAGTGGGAAGGAACTCTTGAAAGAATTAAAGGAAGAACATGAGATGTAGTTCACTGTGGTGAGGAAGCCCAGAGTCATCCTTACGAGTACATCAATGGATGATTTGCCTGAAGAAGTTCAGGAGTTGTTGGATAATTTTGTTGATATAGTGGTGGATGAGTTGTCAAACTCATTGCCGCCCATTAGAAGTATTAATCATCATATCAACTTGATACCAGGAGCAAGTCTTCCAAACAAAGCAACGTACAGATTAACACCTCGAGAGAATGAGGAGGTGAAGAACCAATTCCAAGAATTGCTAGACAAAGGTTTGGTCAGAGAAAGTTTGAGCCCATGCGCAGTGCCAACTGTGTTGAGCCCAAAGAAAGATGGAGGATGGATAATGTGCACAGACTTGAGAGCCATCAACAAGATCACCATCAGGTACATATTTCTTTTAACGAGAATGGATGATTTAATGGATTACTTAAGTGGAGCAAATTTCTTTTCTAAGATAGCTCTGAAAAGTGGATATCACCAGATCAGGATGAGAGAAGGTGATGAATGGAAACCAACATTTAAGACAAACGATGGTTTATACGAGTGGTTGGTTATGCCATTTGGCTTAAAAAATGGCCTGATTACTTTCATGAGGTCGATGAATGAAATTTTGAAATATTTCATTGGCAAGTTCATGGTTGTATATCTGGACGATATACTGATCTTTAGCAGGACTAAAGAGGAGCATTTGAGGCACCTAACGCTAGTAATGAGGAGGCTACAACAAGAAAAGTTGTTGATCAATTTGAAGAAGTCCTCTTTTATGAAGACAAAACTCATTTATTTGGGTTTCATGATCTCTTCGAATGAACTAAAGATGGATCCAAAGAAGGTGAAAGCGATCACAGAATGGTCGTCACCAAGAAACATGTTCGAGGTAAGGATCTTCTGGATTAGCAAGCTTCTATAGGAAGTTCATTAGAGACTTCAGTGGAATTTGTGCGCCAATGATGGATATAGTGAAGAAGCAACACAATTCCTTTAAATGGATAGAGGAGGTCGAAAGGAACTTCAATATACTGAAGGAGAAGATAATAGAACGACCAATTTTGATCTTGCCAAATTGTGACAAGACATTTCAGGAATTCCAGGTGAAGACCTTGGGGTTTGAACACATTAAGGACATGTATCATGATGATGCAGATTTCAAGGAGGCATATGAAGCATGTGCTAATCCTTCATTGAGAAATAGAAGTCAGTGGACAGAGTACATGATTCAAGAAGGACTGTTGTTCAGAGGAAATCATTTGTGCATACCAAAATGCTCAATAAGGGATAATCTTCGGAAGGAAAAGTACAATGGAGGATTCGCTAGACATTTCGACCATGATAAAACATTTTCACAGTTGAGAAACTCATACTATTGGCCAGGTATGAGAATAGAGGTGATAAAGTTTGTGAACAAATGTGGAATCTGCCAACATGCAAAGGGGAAAAGACAGAACACTGGGTTGTATCAACCATTACCAATACCAGAGAGGCCTTGGGATGCAATAAGCATGGATTTTGTGTTGGGATTTCCAAGAACACAAAGAAGATTTGATTCCATATTTGTGGTTGTGGATAGATTCTCAAATATGGCACATTTCATCCCATTCCAGAAGACCAGTGATGCAACGCATGTTGCAAATCTATTTTTCAAAGAAGTTGTGAGACTTCACGGCCTACCCAAGAGCATTGTCTCAAACATAGACATGAAATTTGTTGGTCATTTTTGGAGGACATTGTGGAAGAAGATCGAGACAGAATTTTCCTTTAGCTCAGCTTATCACTCTCAGACAGATGGGTAGACTGAAGTGGTAAATAGAAGTTTGGGGAATTTATTAAGGAGTCTAGTTACTGAACATCATAACCAGTGGGATCAGATTCTGCCACAAGCATAATTTACATACAACAATTCACCAAACAAGAGAACTGGAAGGAGCCCATTCCAAATACTATATGGAATGCAACCAAGGGGAGTATCTGAGTTGAGATACTTGGAACAGGGTGAGATCAGGAGCATTGGAGCAGAGGATTTTGCTATGGAGATGGAGAAACTCCATAGCCAGATCAAAGGAAAGTTGGAGAGTTCTAATCAGAAATACAAGCACAGATCTAATCAACATCGCAGGGAACTTCAATTTGAAGTGGGAGATCAGGTTTTAGCACATCTCAGGAAGGAAAGGTTCCCTAGGGGAACATATAACAAATTGAAGATGAAGAAGATAGGACCCTGTAAGATCTTGAGGAAGTTTGATGCAAACGCCTATGAGATCGAGCTACCAGATGGTGTGGGAATTTCGTCCATATTCAATGTTTCAGACCTGTATCCTTACAGAAAAGATGACACATAAGGGTTAGAAGCTTAAGGAAAGATTCAGTGGGAGAAACAGATGCCTGTGGTAGAAAATCCACAGATGGAGAAAAATGTTGATCGGAGGATTGGCAAGAAGACCAGAAGGAAAACCTATTTTGAGTATCTGGTCAAATGGAAGGGACACCCAATCGAAGATTCCAGTTGGGAAAATGAGGATGTTATCCAGAAGCAGGGAAAATCAATAGAGGAGCTCATGGACAGGATTCCATGAACTTTTTTTCAAGGGGATTATGATGCAGGAGCATCGTTGGCAAGCACACAGAGGAAGGACCACTCATCACGTGGGATTTCTTCCAAAACTTCCACGTTAGTAGCTACAACCGATTTTGAAATCTGCCTTAACTCAGCGCCGAAATTTACCTTTGGAGGCATGCTTGAACTAGTGCCGAATTTTACCCTTTGAGGCATGTTTTGAAAATCACAAGAGGAGCAGGAGTTTCCACTATGACTCTGGAGTGCGACTAGACTAAGATAGCATAGGATGAATTTTAGAGTAGGCAAGTAGCCAAGGTAAACCCTAGAAATATTTTTGAGTTAAGTAGAATTTTTTATGCCCAGATGGAGAGAGCTGCAATACATAGAGAAATTAATTGTAAGAGAGAACTGTGAGTTAGCAGGAGATCTCAGTTTTTTAGTTACTGAAATTTGACTGTAATTTCTATCCATTTTGGCACTTGTGAATATAACAAAAGGAAAATTGATCCAAATGCGTGGGGTGAATGTTATTTGCAATTTCCTATTTTTTCTATTTTCATGAACAAGTGAATGGAACTGTGCATGTTAGTGTTCCAGTTTCAAGTGTTTCTCTTCATTTGAAGCTATGCAAGGTGTGCATCGAGCCAAAGAAGAATGCAAGGAAATCGAGAAGAATTTCTCTGCGAAAAATACCAGGGATCTGAGTTATCGAAATCCCTCAGACACAAGGAGTGCATGGGAATTCGAAGTCTAAACCAGACAAAGCTAAAGAGGAATAACACATCGAAAAGTGTTATCGAGATCCAGGAACCCATTCCCCAGAAGAAGCGAAGGCCGAGCCTTCGAAGACTTAGAAAATATTCTAAGTCTGAAGCAAGTAAAAGCTTAGTAGGAAGAATGTCGTTGAGCGTTGGATCATGGTGGAGAATCCCACAGACCGTCCGATTTGAGGTAGGTGCGTAGGATTTAACACTGCGTAGATATAGGAGGGGAGATCTTGAAGATCTGAACAGACAGTGGAAAATTTTGAGGAGGAACATGAGACCCTGCAAGTTGTTGGATCAAGTGGAGTTGCGAGGAGGTTAGTGATGGGGAAGAGATCTGAACGTATATCTGGAGGGCGTTGTGAGTCGTAGATCAAGTGCCTCAAGCTTTCGACATTTCAGCAACCTGGAGTACCAGGGTCAACAACGTGGGACTCTCGACTGGCGGAACCCTGAAAAGATCGGAGTCATCATATCTTCGAAGGCCTAGAGTCGTTGATCTGTGGTGAGGGGAGATTTCATGATTTTGGCGACCGTGTGGAGGAGCGGACATAATTTGTGCAGGGCCAAGTCACGAAATGAGAAACACCGAAATAAGCGTAACTGTCAATCCAAGAGAGACCTGAGCCGTAGATCTCGTGTCATCGGGATTTTGACATTCGTGACTTGGAGGGGTCAGGCGCCTTGTATCGCAGGTTCCGATACTGTGAACCGTGACACGCTTTCGTGGTAAAGATTGTGGTCACGTGAGTTGGTAAAAGGGAGGAGCTAACCTCCGTTAGCCCTCATCAGAGTTTCGGGACTCAGAGGGGTTTGTGTCGGGGGACTATTGCATCGAAAATCTTGAAACACTGAAACATGACGCACCTCTTGGGGATGTGCCTTTTGGGCTAAGCTCGTGGTCACACCTGCGGTCTCGTGGAGTCTGGGCTTATGCCTAGTGGTGATTCACACGACGAACACAGACAAGGACCTATGGATTTAGTGTCAAGGGTTCCAACTCGAAACCAAGAGAGAGCTATTTTGGCTCGTGTATCAAAGATCTTGACCGGGAGGTCACGCAGCCTTTAGGAGGGATAGGGGGTCTACATCAGTAAGTTGGTATGCAGGAAGACATGTAAAAAAATAAACATACTTCAATTTATTTCAATGTGGCAACACAAAGAATACAATTGACATGAAGATAAGTTATTATGTAGGAAGATACGCAGTATCTACATACAATAAATGAGGTGCAAAGCAATAGAACACATATATAGACAATAAATGAAATACAAAACAATGTAATATGAAATAAGAGTACAAGCATGCACATTTGTATCTCCTCTTCTACATTTGTGGTAAAGAGTCCTTCGTCTTCTTCAGTTATTTTGTTTGTTTCAATGTGGAAACGCACAAAATACAATGAAAATGAATGGAAGCTGGTATGAAAGGGAGAACAAGTAATATGTACATACAGTAAATGAGAATCAAAGGAATAGAATAAAAGAGAGTTAGAAACATGAAACCTTTTATTTTCTTGATCCATGGTTGTAATTATATAGAATTTTTCCTGTCCAAAATATATTACAAGCGAGAAAATATTAAGAAATCACATGTTCGTAGCTGAATGATTTGGTTTTGTGCAGCAAAGTATCCATATATGATTTGAGACATCGAAATATAATTTTGCAATATCTTTGATGTATATTTTATATTTCAAGTACAAGACAAATTGTATCATGGTCAGACCAGTCTGTGTATAGGATAAAGAGGTTGTATTGTGATATGGGCACATTTCACCATATATGGTTAATAAGTGTGTTTTTCACATGTTTTATCTTAACCAAAAGGAAGCAGACATTGCAATTGCACATGTAGCTGTCCAATTATTTGTTATGCCACCTTTTTTTAGCATGTCAACACTGAAGTATCCTAGAATGATAATGGTTTCGTCCAGATGTAAATGGTGTTATGCATTTGAGAACACATTCACTATGTTAGCAATGTTGCACGCGAAGCGGTATATAAATTAAATATTGCAATTTTCAATCCACATAACACCACTCTTGCTAGCACCATATCAGTATATTTTTCTTCTACAAGAACATTTTGCAAAGGCATGTAGGTATGGTTCAGATTTAGGAGAAAAAAATGGAGAAAAAATTAAGAGCAGGATGGAAAGATATCCCAATTTTGTGCAATTTTGTTGCAGCCTAGGCACAATTGTACCATACCTAGCCCTTCTACACCTAAATGCAGTTTTCTTCTACAATAACATCCTGCAAAGACAACAAGCTTGACATCGTATTTTTCATTCGAAATACACAGGATTGATTCCCGTATGGGATAGGCAGGTACGAGATAGGCGCTAGAATTCAATTTAGTCACACATGGCAAAGGACAAGAATTTTAAATGCTAGAAAAAATGACATTCAAAGTTGTCCACACAACACTAGCATGGACATGGTGCAGAGTCTCGGGAAAAAAATTGGAGGAAAATTGAAGAGCAGGAGAAAAAGATATGCCAACCTCTATGGAAAGTTTGTAGGACAAGAACGATGAATAAATACTTAAACATTCTTACTTACAAAATGCAAACATCGAATAGTAAACAACGAACACGAATTAAAGTATACTATTGAAACTTACTCGTTAATGATGAATGACATAACCACATGTCCACTTGCGGATGTAAGACTTGAACACCGCAAAGTGCAAAAAAAACAGCTCCAACTGACGACACAGGACCCCAACCTTGCAATGTCGAAGCAAACAAAATAAAGAAGAAAGAAATTTTTGATTATTTGGGTTGATTGTCATTGATGTCAACCCTTGAAGAAATTTCAATAGAAAATTCTAGTAGCACAAAGGTTTGGGTAATGGACACAAGTTTATTTGATGGATAATGGTATGAGTTTTGATATATTTGCAGGTAAGAGTATTCTAGATGGATAGTACATGTCCTTCCATTTCTGGTGGTATGTGGAACGTCACATAAATCCTCACGGTTAGAGAGTTATGGCCATGTGAAGTTGGAGAACCCTCATGAGTCATCTAGAAGCCCTAAAAAGTCAAAGTGTTTGCGAAAGAAATTATTTAAATAATAAAGTTATTGGAGAACTCCCTAAAATAAGGAAAGTGGGATGTTACATGAAAGTATAAATAAAAGGCAAGACAATCTCATTTAATCACATTTGAATATCATTGAATATTTATTTTTGTGAAAGGTTATTTGGGAAGGTATTATTGATAGAGAAAAATTGCAGCAGAAAAAGTGCGGCAGAAAAATCACAGCAGAAAAAGTGTAGCGGAAAAAGTGTGGTAGAAAAATCACGACAAAAAAAGTGCCACAGAAAAATCGCGGCAGAAAAAGTGCGGCAGAAAAATCACAACAGAAAAATCGCAGTAGAAAAAGTGTGGTCGAAAATCACAGCAGAAAAAGTGCAGCAGAAAAATCACGGCAACGACATGGTTTGGGTCTATTAATGAGAGATATGGCACATCTTGTTTGAGGTATGTTTTTTGAGCCAGGTTTTAGCTCTTGAGATGGTATTAGATGTTCAGTATTGTTGCATATATCAGATTTATTGAGGGATACAATTGGTATTTGGCATATGGGTATTGGTCTTTTGGTTGTGATGTGTTGTTGAAGTTTTTAGTTTATCTTGAGGATACATAACATTGAAGTTGTAGCACATGGTTTGATGTAAGGGTTTATGGTATTTGGTTTATGGATAGAGTGATGAATTGTTAGATAACTTTTGATGGTTATATTGGTGTATGTCTTTGGTATATGGTTGAGGTACATGTTGGGT
>SNQJ01S0057413.1:0-21430 GCA_010110895.2 Picea sitchensis
TGGTAATCATTGGATGGTATTCTTCTTTGATGTAGCTCCTAGGGATCCCCTTCTTCCAGTCAGGGTGCTGATGATCTGCCTTCAAGAATTGTTGGCACATTTCTTTGTTAATTCCCACACCTTTGAAGTATTTGGCTCCTCTGTTAGGTAGTCCCATAACCTCCCTTAAGGTTGCTTCATTAATTATCAGTTGTAGATTGCCTATATGTATGATCTCTCCATCATAGATCTGTATAAATTCCTGAGAAATATTCTCATGCGAGCCTGTAATTTTTTCCAGAAATGGTATCCACCCCAATCTAGCATATTTTTCTTGACATAATTGGTACTCCTCGGTTTCCCTATAAATTTGGAAAACCGGTTCGTGTCTAGTAACGACCATTGTTATAAGTTGAGAAAAGGATCGGGATGTAGCACAAGGGTTTAGTTAATTGATGAAGGGTTTGGTACCAAAAAGGAGTAGGCTCGGGACTGGAGAAAGCTCACGACAACGAGGAATATGGTGATGTTGTTGGTAATGCGAATGGTAAGTTTAAGTGAGGATGTCGTAAGGAAAAATTATGACCAGATAAGGCTTATCTAGATGGCTTCACCACTAGATAAGCTATTTAATTTCCACCTGTTACTGTAATGATGAGGATGAGACGTCGAGTGTTCAAGGCATCATTTTTGGATATGTGATTGGACGTTCGAGTAGTGAATTTGATGTTAGATCATGGTTCATAATATAAGATAGGTTCGTGAATTTGCTTAAGGACGAAATATATTTGTGGCTTATCATTGCTATGCATGCTTCATATTATGATATGATTTTTTCCTTTAACCATGTCCAAGAGCTATGAGAGGATTAATTAGGTTTAGGCATATGGGTATGAGGGATAGGCGCATGAGTTTAATACTAAGGTTATAAGATCTAGTATATCTTTTCATACTTATTGTAGTTTTATGAGCATAGGAAAATAAATACCATGTTACCTTTGCTTTCACCTTTGTATGATTGATACCCATAGCATGTGTGACTGCTTGTAAATTGTCAGAATTCATCCTTTTAGACTGAAGCTTCTTGAAAACTTGGTACGAGAATGTCCTGTACTTCTGATATTATGTGCTTATCTTCTTTTGTATTTAGTTCTGCAGGGTGATCATGTAAGTCTGGAAAAGAGTTCTGAAGGGGCTCTTTGACCTTCCCCCATGCCAAAGATGTTGTATATCTGTAGGCAAGAAGATTCAACATTTTATATCATAATGGAGAAAAGATGACAAGAGCAAAAGAAATCAATCAAATTTTAGAAGTACAACTTATCACTTATCATCTGATCTCATGCCAAAAAAAAAGAAATTGTCCTTCTTTTAATGGATTATTGACAGAGGTAGCATTCAACAGTGAAACAAGGAATATATATATGTTTGCCAGAAGAACAGATCCCACCTAACTTGCTTCAAAGATTTACTATCATTGGATGTTATAAAGAAATTTCACAGCATAAGTAGATTAGACTCCCTAGTTAGGGCTCCACTCTTAAGAAGTTTCCTTCTTAGATAGTGTAGGCTTTAGATGTCAGGCCGATAAGTTGACTTAGGGTGATTCTCAAATGGATATTTGCTTGGAGTAATTGTGTTGTTGATTCATTGGGAGTTTTGTATCTCATGAAAGCCAATAATGACCTTTATTTTGTTTTATATGACAAAACGTGAACTTTTCAATCAGACAAGTATAGATGAGACATTTTTCAACTAGAACCCACTGCCAGCAAGCCTGTTCAGTACTCCAGTGGGGTAGTTTTGATCATTAGTGAGAGGTTCCTTGCCCAGGCAGAATGCCCCATTGCCAACAGGCCTGTTCAATACCATGATGGGTTTGCCTAGTCATACCACAGATCGGTACCCGCTGCCAGCATACCTGTTCAGTATCCCGGAGGGTTAGTCTCTTAAACCCTTTTTCCATCAGAGGCTTCTTGTCCATAGTCACCTATTTTGGTTTGTATTAAAGAGTGCTTTGCACGGTGACAGGGGAAGCTCATCTGAAAACCTTTTTATAGGGTGGGATGGTATTGGGTTGGAAGGCATATACTCTTCTTTTGTATGTCTTTTAAAGATTTGTTTGAAGGAAAAATAAACTTTTATGCACATTATTTCTTTAGAGTGATCCATATGTATAATTTTGTTTGAAGTTGTCCATAAGAGAATGACCTAAAGTTTCCTTAGGGTACTGGTACATCCTCTGCCATAAAAGTTTTGGTAGTGTGCCCATGGTAGAGAGTGTTCATATACTCATATGTTACTCTTTAATAAGATAATCCAATGAATATTATTGAAGTCTGGTTAGGGTGAGATAGTTGCTTATAGGCTAATATATTTTTGCCTTTAAATCATGTTGGAATACTGGGTAAAGGCAACTTCTAGTCTTTAAAGTGGATTATGGTTCTTTGAGCAATCATAGGTAAAGATTGTGTCCCTCTTTTTATTTTGTTTTTAAGCAACATAACCAAAAGAAATTAAAATTCTTCTCAGCAACAGAACCAAAAGAAATTAAAATACTTCCCTTTAGTTGTCAACATAAGGGCTGCCATTTGATACTGCATTTGGCTTTGTGGTTCCATCTTAAGTGGTTGTTGCATGGCTTCATACTTCAGATTAGTTGACATAATATTTTGAAATATGCTTTGTCAATTAGGTAATATGTCTTGATAGTACTATAGAAGGACAGACTCTGGTACCAAACTGGTATAGGACCAGAACAAGATTTCTGGTACTGAAACATAACAGAATATTGTTGATGCCTACAACTGATGTTTGGCAAGTTCATGAAGGATCAAATAGATTATAAAAATTTGTCTACAAAAGAAAAGAAAATTTGTGAAAGTAAAACAAAAAGAGGTAAGAGTCTCTTGTTACCTTCAACTTATTAACAAAATTCGATCCACACCTATGTACAAAAAGTTTCAAATAAACCAATCAATCAATGTGGGTTAGTAGGAGGATCTCCTTCCTTACTGATCATYTGCATGTCTGAATTCTGTAATAYACGAGTCARGAATTCTTCTTTTGACAAAGGTTTGTTGTAAACTCGCAACCGGTGACCATTCACAAGTAGTGGTGTCTGTTGTTCATCAATTGTCTTTATCCTGATTGAACCATTATCGTAGATAGTGTCAATTTCGTAGGGTCCCATCCAATGAGTAGTTAACTTACCTTTGAAGTTCTTGAATCTGTTGTCATACAATAGGGCCCAATCTCCTTGTTGAAATTTTTTCTTTTTGAGATACTTGTCACGCCATTTTGTTCTCTATTCTTGAATGAGGGTATTCCTTTGAAGTGCTTTCTGCTTGGTTTCATCCAACTCATTAAGCTACAAGCGTCTTTGATGTTGGGCTTCATCCAATTTCATGCCAACTTGTACTGCAGTCCTGAAGGTTTTGATCTGAAATTCTATCGGGAGAAGCACCTGCTTCCCATACACTAACTCATAGGGTGTATGTCCTGTTGTATTCCTCCAGGTGATTCTATAAGCCCATAAGGCTTCTAATAATCTGTGAGCCCAATCCTTATGGTGCAGCTGTACTATTTTGGTAAGAATAGACTCAGTAACTTTGTTGGTAGATTCTACTTGTCCATTTTCTTGTGGATGATAGGGTGTAGATTTCCTGTGTTTTATTTGGTATTATTCTGTAATAGCTTTGATTAGATGAGAGGTAAATTGAGATCCCTGATCAGTCACAATTTCTCGAGGTACACCAAATCTAGTAAAGATATCATTAAAAAGGAAATCTACCATTGATTGTTCACTTGCAGCCGGTAAAGCTTTTGCTTCAACCCATTTAGTCACATGGTCAGTGCATACAAGTATATGCTTTTTCTTTTTAGATGCAGGGTTAATGGGCCCTACAAAATCTAATGCCCATTTCTCAAATGGTTCAATAACTACTTGGGCTTCAAGTGGCATTTGGTCTCGTGCAGTAGGCTTACCCATTCGTTGACATTCATCACAATTGGACACATAGGTTTTAGCATCTCTGAAAATATGGGGCCAGTAGTAACCTGATTGCAGAACTTTGTAAGTAGTCCTTTTGTATGCGAAGTGTCCTCCACAAGGGCCATCATGGAAGGCTTGTAAAATATCACGAATTTCATCTTCCCTTACACATCTCTTGATCATCAAATCGGGTCCTATTTTGTAGAGGCAGTCATCGTGCCACATGTAATTTGCACTTAGTTGAATTACTTTCTGTTTTTCTCTAGGAGACAATTTCTTAGGCATCTTCCCTGTCACAAGATAGTTAGCGACATCTGCATACCATGGAGTGAATGTAGAAATAGAAAATAAATTTTCATCAGGAAAGATATCTTCTACCAGTGCATTATCTCCCAGATGAATCATTCTAGATAAGAAATCAGCCACAAGATTATCTTTACCAGGTATATCAATAATGTTGATATTAAACTCTTGTAATAATAAGAGCCATCGTGTAACTCTAGGATTTGTTACAGGTTTGTTCATTAAGAATCAGATGGTTGAATGATCAGTGTGTACAAAAGCTTGATATCTTGTAATATAGTGTCTAAATTTATTGATAGCATGGACTACAGCTAGTAATTTTTTTTCTGTGACCATATAATTAACTTCAGCTGGAGACAGATTTTTACTGACGAAGTAAATAGCATAGGGAATTTGATTTTCTCTTTGTCCAAGGACTGCCCCAAGGGCTGTTTCTGAGGCATCGGTACAGATATGAAAAGGAAGGGACCAATTTGGTCCTCTTAATACAGGGGTAGTTGACCGTTTCTGTTTTAGAATTTCAAAAGATATTTGGCATTCATCATCCCACTTAAATTTGGCTTCTTTAGATAATAATTTGAATAAACGGGTAGCTAGGCTTGTGAAATTTGGAATGAATCTTCTATAGTAGCCAGCATGTCCTAAAAAGTTGCAGACTTCCTTTTGTGAGGAAGGTATTCTGATTTGTGTGATGATATAATTTTTTGTTGGATCAACTCTCATGCCAGAACGAGAAATGTGATGTCCCAAAACAATACCTTCAGTGAGCACCATTTTTTATTTTTCATTACTTAAGGAAAGATTAGTTTCCTTACACCTAATCAAGACTTTTTCTAAACTGGCCAATGCTTCCTGGAAGTCTTGTCCATGGACTGTAAAGTCATCCATGTAGACTTCCACACAATCATCATTGGTCAAATTGGGAAAATGGCTAGGACAACTCTTTGAAAAGTGGTTGGGGGCATTGCAAAGTCAGGGGGAACCTATAAGCATATGTGCCCCAAGGCCAGGTGAAAATTAATTTATTTTCTGAGATGTGGTGCTATTTATTACATTTGGTTGTAACCACTAAAATTACATCCAGAGCGAAAAATATAGCTACGGGCGGTGTCAACACATGATCAATAAATGGTAAGGGAAAGTAATCCTTATGGATGGATTTGTTTAACTCCCAAAAGTCTACACACATCCTCCATACCATTTTTCTTAGAATGACAAGTGGAATGCCATTGACTATGCGAAATGGGGTATATGAAGTTGGCTCGAAGGAGTTTTGGAAATTCTCTTTGCAATATATTTGAGGGATGGATTCATCCTTCATTGAGGCTATCTAATTGGTTTTATTTGGTCATTAGTGTAGATATGATATGTGCATGTGTCAAGGTGAATGCCTTTCAATATGCATAATCCCATACAAAGGCATCAAATTGTCTTTGGAGAATTTCAATCACTTGTGTCTTTTTGTTCTGGTTCCAAACTAGGTTGATATACAAAGGTTTTCTGGGGCTAATATCAACCAGTTGATAGTTTCGTCCTTATCTGAGGAGGCTGGTGATGAGGTGTATAATTGAGTATTATCGAGGTGCCAAGTTTGTTGAAATTTGAAACTAAAAATATGACAATTCTGCAAAGACCTTGGGTATTCAATTACAATTTATTGTCGACCAAAAATGGAAGCAAGACTTGTTCATCGATTGTTCTTGTATTCCTCTTACTTGTTCAAGTGTTAATAGAGGAATTAAGTCTGATCTTCCCTCCATAAGGGTTTTCTAACCAAATCCCAGAATTGTTATTTCATGTGCAGTTGGGCATGAGGAAGAACAAGTTTTTGGCTCATGTGTGCCATTGGATATAGTCATCTCGCCGGACCGATAGCTAATAAAGGCATCTGATGTGGCCAGTAAGAACCCAGGGGTGTCTGGTTTGGAGGATGATTTAGAATAGATGACTAAAAAGTCCTCTTGGATGCCCCAAGAAGCTATGAGTAGCGTGATATCATCCTAGACTTCTACTTGAGACTAATGACTGACTTATCTGCTAGCTCAATCATGGTTTGGGTTGGTCTTCATTGGTTGATTTGGAGTTTTGCATAGTGTCAAAGGCATTACATTAATAGTTGCACCAAAATCAATGAGTGTATTTGGTAAAATACCGTGTTCAGGTGATATTTGGGTTTTCCGGAGATAAATTATATTTGTATGGCATTTCAAAAATAAATTAAGATAATTGTCCCACTACCCGAACAAGAGGAGGTTCCTTCTTCTTCCTTCTCAGTTTCTTAATGCAAAGATCCCTTATAATTTTAGCAGTATATAGGGATATCCTTAATATCTTGCATCAGAGGTATTTTATGCACACATTTAAATAATTCATCCTCAATATCTTTGTGCAAGGGTGGGTCGGGTTTCTTCTTGATAGTCTTTTGGGGAAAGGTGGGAGATTAATTTGTTGAGTTACTCGTCTGGTGAAGTGATTGGGATAGGAGGAGAAGCCTCTTATTCTGCAGGGGTGGTTTGAGTGATTTCTTCCTCATAATGATTATCAATTTCTTCTAGGAAATATTACTAGGATCGATTGGTTTAGCTTTCCCGATGTGGATTGAATTTCGCACTAGGTGCTGGAAGGTTTGCACTATTTTACCGCAGGGGTAGATTGGGTTGATTATTGGGGTAGGGGATTGGATGGGTAGGGATTGTTGTTTGTCTTGGAGGATTGTACGATAGCTTGGTTTTGTGGTTGATTGGCATTTATAGATACTTGTTCTTGCTAATTAGGATTCAAAGGGGTTGTAAATTGTTGTTGTATAGGAGGTGGGAGTAAAGCTTGCATCGTGGTGGGTTGAATCCAGGTAGTAATTGGTAAATGTTTGCAGTCTTGTGGATATGTAGGGTAAGAGGGGTTTCCATACATAGGTCTCCTCCAACCTTGTTTCCAAGGCTGAGTTTGCTAAGGTGTCCATTGTGGATAATTCGGTAGGGAAGGACCCCATTGTTGTTGTTGATATTATTATTAGGATCATAAAAATGTATTGGGATTTTGGGCTCTCAAGGTCTTCTAGAAGGGTATGGTTTTTCTTGTGAGACTCCTCCTCCCTATACATGGCTTGTAGTTCAAGCAAGGTTGGACACTCACATGTGGGGTGTTCTAGTGTGCATAGACCACAAGTTTCTATGACATTTAATGGGCATTCTTTCTCGTTGTTATGCTTCTTTCATTATCTATGACAAAATATTGTTAAAGCATCTTCTTCTTGTTTCTTTATCAGTTTCAGAGTATCTAACTGTTTACTTATTGTGCTCAAGATGTATGTTTAAAGTTCTCCAATAAGCTTCCTAACTTCGGTTAAGTGGCCAGTCATTCTTTCTCGTTGTTATGCTTCTTTCATTATCTATGACAAAATATTGTTAAAGCATCTTCTTCTTGTTTCTTTTTCAGTTTCAGAGTATCTAACTGGTTACTTATTGTGCTCAAGATGTATGTTTTAAAGTTCTCCAATAAGCTTCCTAACTCAGTTCTGGTGACAGTCCCTAAACTTTGTTTTGTATTTCTGCTAAAAGGATCTCTTGGTCCTTTGCCTGTTTTAGCTTGTCCTCTTGAGTATCTCCTACAGTAATCTGCAATTTCTGAAAAAGGATTCTAGTGTACATCTCCTAAACTCAACAAGTTTAAAACTTCTATGCAATCATCCCAAAGACCTTTCAAGAATACAGTTCTTACTACAGCTGGGTCTGTGGTGAATAGTTTTGATTTATGATAGTTGTATAAGAACCTTTCTAAGTAGTCTTCAGGGCTTTCATCTTCTGTTTGCTGGATTTTAAAAATATCGTTTTTAACATTATCTTTACAATAGTTTTGGTATTTTCGTAAAAATGTGTCTTTCATTTGATCCCAAGAAAGGATTGCATTTTCTCCTAAGCTCATGAACCATCTTAAGGATGAATCTTTCATTGTAGCAGGAAAAAGATTAAGTTTTTGGGCATCGTTTGAGTAGTTATAGCTTCTACATAATATGTCAAATTCAAATTCAAATAAATCTGGATCTTCAGTTGACATACCTCTGAAAGTGGGTAACGATGATAGTGGGATATTCTTCATGCTGATGTTTCTGGAAATATCCAAGATTGAGTGTGCAAAAATCAAACCTCAAAAAATCATGCAATTATTGTTGGTCACGTCGAGCTGGGGGTGGCGGCCCAGCATTAATATCCACTAAGCCCCAAAATATCCATGTCAAAACCATAGACAATCATCAACTGCCAAATGTATGACACTTAATCATCGTCACATGTCACAATTGAAACCAACGGTTATGCATTAATACCACTGCTAATATATTCAATGCGCATCACATCAATTATCCAAGTTCATAAACCTTACAATGAGTGGGTTGTGGGATTACAATGTATCCCTTATGCTTTATTATGTTTGAAACTTACCTCCACATAAACCATCAACCCGCTACCATACAACAAGAACCATGGTCGAGTAATATACATGCTCTTGTAATAATTGCATGCTATGCATTGTACCATGTTAATATACAAGTGGTAGATCGTGTGAATACATTAAACATCACCCCTTTAATAATAAGTTACAATATATGTGCCAATAGGTTGTAACATTGTAACATACACACATCACATGTATGTATAGAGTGGCTAGATGCTAGTAAGTGAATAATCATGTTAATAAAAGATTAGAACCCTTTACCATTTGAGACCATAGATTTTCAAACATAGCAGTTGTGAAATTTGTTTTGACGATGATTTTTCTCATAATTAATGTGTAGGATCAAAATTGTCAATGCATAGAGAATTTTAATTGCCATTTAATACAAACTGTCATCATTCACTTGCATTGAAAATAAATACCAAGTTTATATAGTATCAATCAAACATGCATGTCTCCCAATCACATCCATAATCAAGTGACATCTTCTTCAAGGGGGTTCTTCTTTCAATATTATAATGACACTATAGGGGGTCCCACTTTATTAGTTTACTTAGTATATATATATATATATATATATATATAGTTGTGTGTGCCCTGCAATTCTTTGCAGGCTGGTAACTTCATGATCATTTCGAAAGTCAACAATGGCGACTCAACAGGGAAGGAAATATAGTATTGGCTTCATGATCATTTCGAAAGTCAACAATGGTGACACAACAGGGAAGGAAATATAGTATTGGCTTGAACCTATCTCTTTGGTTTTGCAGTCCAGAGAAACCTTCTTGTTATGAATTTAGAAATATTTTTCTCTGGTATGCTCTTTCAAATAGGGATAGAAGAGGGAAGAAATGGAAAGATGAGAGAAGGGAAGTTGAGCACTCAAGCTTAAGCAAGGTGGTCATAGATGCAAAAACGATATAAGGTTGTGGACCACAAGTGATTATCTTTATTTATGTTCTGATTACTCGTCAATACTTAAGCATACTTTTGAAAAGTAAGGCATAATTGTGGTTGTGCAGGGCTTGTTTGAATTAGACTAAAGACAATAATTCAAATAACTGAAAGCAAAGAAACATAAAAATAATGCTACAGTCAAAATGGATAATAAATTTGGAGTCAAAATCAACTAACTGAAACTAAATCAACAATGCAACTGAAAATAAACCTTAATAAAATGCAAAAAATAAGAATTGTACAACTAGAATCTAATATTTACATGAAACATTCATTCAGAAAAAGAACAATCATCCAAGATCACATAATGTTTCAAATGAGAGCCATTACTCATGAAGGAAAACAATCGCTCTTCGAAGTCCTTCAACATATAGGTATTATTTCCAACTACTAGAGCAATCTTGTATGGACCTAGCCAAAGATTTTGGAATTTGGAATGCTTGTCTTTCTTTGCGTGGGTGGAGTCCCAAAGAAATACTTTATCATTCACCTTAAACTTATCATATTTGGCATGCTTATCAAAATATTTCTTGACTTTCTACTGCCTTTACTTCATATTTTCCAACACATGGTTCCTTTGTTCCTCTAAGGCCAACAGAGCATTCATCCTTTGGGAAATATCAGTGGAATTCAACTCCTCGACTTGCATTGCTAAACAGAGTGATGTGAGTTCAATCTCAATATGCATAACAAATTCTTGACCATAACAAGTGCGCAAAAATCAGACTTCACAAGAGAGTGAGTTGTGTGTTCTGTCAAAATGAGGCAAAAACTCCTCAATATATACTGTATCATGACCTTCAATTAAATTTAGGTCATTAAAAATAGTCGACAAGGCTACAAACCAAAACTATATTGTTTTTACATTAATTTGTCAAATTAAATCCCTAATTGAGCATAAGCAAGACGTCAAGCCCTACTGAGGGATACGTTAGCCCCTTTGAGGGGAAAAAGTAGCACAAAATGACAAACGTTGGCCCTCTTTGGGCCTCCCAACCATGCCACATGTGCCAGCTGCCCTGTCAAACTGCCACACGTTGAAGGTGACGTCAATGGATCCCAGGTGACATCCTAGGTCATCAAAGGGAAACGTTCCACTGGAAGTGAGTCAACCCCCCTGGGCTGGGCTCAGCCAAAGTGTCCCTGATGGAACGTCCTTCTTCTCCTCATGTGCAAAAGCTCAGTCAAACACTGTCTTGTCTCTACCCCTGATGGGGTCCCAACAACCATCTAATGGGCTCTTCAACCCCATGGAGGTCTGAACTAATCATCTCCCCATGTGTATCGGTCCAACTGGTACCTGTCTGTCGGGCATGGTCTTGCACATCAAAAACTTCGTCCTCCATGGGCTCATTAGTCACAGGGATCATAGAAATGTTAATCATGTCTCATCATTAATGTTATCAAACATATGCATAAAAACCCTGATATATCATTCAATAGCTCAAAGATATTACAAAGGCTTACAATACAAAGCCGAAGAAAAAGACAAAAAACCCTCTTGGGCTAGTATCCATAAGGAAAGGAAAGTCTCCAAGGGGTATCCTCCAAACCATGTAAAACAAGGTGATGTGGTCAAGGGATGTCCAGACATACGGGTAGAGTGAGAGACAGGGATGCATGGTAGTACCTGTGGGTGCCTTTGTAGAAGGTGAGTTGTACCCGTCATGGATGCAATTTTTTCCAAGCCCTTTTATTGCCTTTATTCTTTTCTTTTCTTTGTTTGCTTTTTCTTTTTCTTTTTTATTTCAAGGGCTAACTAGAGGACATTGCCTTGGCGTGGTGACCAAAGCTAACAGTGTTACCCATAAGCACTTCCACATAGATGATAAGTCTGGCTCGTGATGAGACCCCCTTTCCCTTGGCCATGCAACCAAAGTTCACTGCCTTGGCGTGGTAACCAGATAGTGGCAATGTCATGCTGCTAGGTACCCATGAACATAATAGGTTGGCTTGTGATGAGACGCCTTATCCTCTTGGCTAGGTCTTGTTTTTTGTTATTTTTCTTCGGGTCCCTCTTATTTCTTACTGGGGGGCTTTTTATTACCTTCTTGGGGATCCCTGGGCGAGGCATCTCTAGGTTTCATTTTATGGCTTTTATCTTTTACCAGCTGCTTTTACCTTCTGGGACTTTAGCCCCTTCTTCCCACGAGATAAGGTGCAACCCCACAAACAAATCATCCTAATGCCCGGACTAGGGGAATGGGAAAGATGAGTGGGAGATAAGATGAAAAAGTGATGACATGATGGGAGCGGACGATGGATTTTCAAAAATCCCCTCGGTGGCAAACCAAAACCTATGGGTACAGGCTTGCTAGGACACCTTGTCAATCCCCTCAGCAATGGTCAAGTGGGTCAATGTAAGATCCAAGCAGTTGTCAGAAATAAAAGGAGTAAGATGCATATATTTAAAGGTTATAATGATCAAAAGTGACACATACCATGATACCTAGACCCATTACCTCATGGAGCAAGAGTCTTCTCTGATACAAGTCCAAGCCGAAGGTGATGGATGTTGCAACTGCTGACAAGACGAGTCTGATGAAAGAGAAGAAAGATGGGCCCTCCAAGGCTACGCTCAGGTAAATCCTGCTCTCAGTACTCCATGTCTAGGACCTGTGGGCCTCAAGACATGATCTCCTAGTTATCCCTAGAAATTGGGGATAACATTTACAATTTATTGACTTTACATTAAAAAATTCCGTTTTGCAGGAATTTTTTACTAAAACATTAAAAAAAACTATCAAGACCTAGCGCAATTTCCATATGACTCAATATATATGACCTAGCATGAACTCATATACATTTAGACACTAGACATTGGTTATACCATGCCAAGGCCTAACCACCATCACACACTAAATCTTTGAAGTCAGTCTTGAGTGAAAAAACTTAGAAAATATTAATCGCCCACTAAGGCAGGCAAAAAATAATTAACAAGTGAAAAAAAAAACTCTAGAGTACATGCTCGTACCTAGGTCTTAGGTGGCCAACAATATTTTAAAACTTTCATGCTTAAGTCATTTATTACAATGCCCCAGAGGGATGGAAATGCGGAAAAAGTGGTCTTTAAAAGACTTGTTGAATATGTGAACTCTGACTTCTGAGCATATGTCTGTTCAGTCTTTGGCGGCTCATCTGCAAATCCAGCCAATGCAACTTGGTGGATAACATGTCCATTTTCCTATATTAAATAAAAATCTTCAATCTTTCCTAGGCCAAACAAATTTTGTTCACAGATTCATTCCTAATTATGAAGAGATAGTCAAGCCAATCTATAAATTGCTTAAGAAAGATGTTAAATTTGAATGGAATGATCAAAGCAAGAAATCCTTCAAAGAAATTAAAAATACCATATCTGATTCTCCTATCCTAATAAGTCTGGATTATTCCAAGGATTTTCAGATTTTCTCCTTTGCCTTTGAAGACACCATTGCTGGTGTTTTGCTTCAGAAAATGACCAAGGCCAAGAGTATCCCATTGCTTACATGAGTAAAGCCTTGCAAAACTCAGAATTGAAATACCCCATGGTTGAAAAATAGGAATATGCTTTGGTAAAGTCCCTAAAACATTTCAGAGTCTTCGTTGGATACTCCAAAGTAATTGGGTATGTTCCTAATTCAACAGTTAAAGATGTATTATCTCAGTCATAAGGATTAGGTACAAGGGTAAGGTGGATTGCTAAAATTCAAGAATATGAATTAGAAATCAAGCCTACAAAATTAATCACGAGGCAGGGTCTACTTAAAATGTTGACTGAAGGAAATGAAAGGGCTTTGCGTATGATTTGTCAAAATGATGATCCAAAATATTCCCCAAACATATTAATACTTGAACAGGTTGATTGGTATGAAGATATAATTTTCTATTTAAGAACTTCAAATGCCCAGGCCATCTTGTGGGTCATAAGAAAAGAGCCTTAAGGTTAAAATCATCCAAGTATGTCATCACTAAAGATGGACTAGAATGGAGAAATCCTGATCGAATAATCCTTGGGTGTGTTAATGAAATAAAAGCCAAGAAATTGGTGGATGAGTTTCATGTTGGATTTTGTGGTGGTCACTATGCAGCTAAAACAACAACTCATAAAATCCTTAGAGTCGGGTATTATTGGCCCACCGTTTTCTCAGATGTCCATCAATTTGTAAGAAAATTTTAGCCTTGTCATCTTTTCACTGGAAAACAAAAGTCAGTTGCTCTCCCTTTACAGTGGGTAGTGGTTGAAACACCTTTTCAGTAGTGGGATTTGGACTTCATAGGAAAGTTTAAGGATAATTCAAGTAATGTTTATTCATGGGTCTTAACATCTACAGATTACTTCACTAAATGAGTTGAAGCCATCCCTACTAAATCAACAACTAAAAAGGTTGTCATGGATTTCCTTGGAGACAAGAAAATAACTAGGTTTGGTGTGCCTTAAAAAATAGTAACAGATAATGCAAAATCCTTTTGCTCAACAGAAATGTCCTCTTTTTGTTTCAAATATGGCATTATCTTGTCCCATGCATCATATTATTATCCCCAAGGAAATGGTCAAGCGGAATCAAGTAATAAAAATCTAATGACCATAGTCAAGAAAATTGTTGGGGAAAAAAAAAGGTCGTGGGATAGTAAAATCAAATATGCATCATGGGCAGATAGAATAATGAAGAAGGTTGCAACAGGGAAAGGTGCATTTGACTTAGTCTATGGTTTGGATGTTAGATTGCCAATACACCTTAAGCTTCCAACATATGGTTTACTTCAGAATTTTTCTACAGGAAAGGATGTAGTTCATTACAGGATTAATCAGATGATTGAGTTAGATGAAAACAGAAGGAAGGCTTATGATCAGAATTGCAAAAATCAGGAAAATATTAAAAGGGCATTTGATAAATCAACAAGACAGAGTGATTTCATAATTGGGGATATAGTGTTGTTATGGGATAAAGGCAAGGAAAAACTGGGAAAGCATGGGAAGTTTGATAGTTTATGGTTGGGTCCATATGTGATCCGGGAAATAGCAGGTCATAATTCTTTCTACCTCAATTGTTTGAATGGTGAGCCCATGAATATTCCAAGGAATGGGAAACTACTCAATCTATTTTTCAAATGATAAGCGGCTTGGTGTCCAAAGGGGCACCCTTTGTAATGTATCTCTAACCTTTCTCATTTAATTCTTTAGTTTTTTTATTATTTGATGTATATAGTTCATTATATAGTCATTTCATTTATTTGATAATTGTCGGTATCATTTCATTTATTGTTTATTCTTTTCACGTGTAGTTATGTTGGTTATTGGTGAGAACTTTGTTTTGCAGATTGATCCAGATTTTATGAGCAGAACGAAATGAATATAGATTATTAACATGTGCTTAACATAGAATAATAGAGATATAGTAAAACTGGTTTTCTAGTCAATAATGAAATAAGCTGAAACTGTAAAATGCAACAGAAACAAGCTTGCTGGAATGGTGGTGGCTTATCTCTGAGAAGAGATGTGACGACTGTGTTCATTCGCAAGAAGATGATTACAATGAGGCTCTGAAGGCCTTTTTACCATAAGAAAGAATTCCAAAAACCCTAGACATCCAAAAACCTAACACTGGGAGTGGAAGCGCCAAAAGTCATGTGGGCCCCGTTTGGGTAAGTTAGTACATCAACTTCCCGGGGTCGTAACTTTTGCATACAATCTTCATTTTAGGTGTATGATAGCCCATTGGAAAGGTATCGTCAACGAGATTCATTTTAGGCACAATATCTAAGAAACTTCCATATTGAAAAACTGTTTTCACAACAAAACAAAAAAACATCGTTTAGGGCCTCAAAACGGCTCCGGAAGTGAAAACTGCTAAAAATAGTAAATTACCAAAATTGCCAGAAAATTTTTTTGAGCCAGTTGGAAAAGGTGGGTGGCCACCAATATCCACCTGGATAAATCCTCCCTCCTTAGGAAGCAATGGTCTCCATTGCGTTGAGGTCCACCTTTTCAAACTGACTCACAGATTCTCAGGTTCTTGCATGCTCTCCTTCCAAAAGGTCAAGCACACGTCCCCATGTGGAGCCAGATGTTGACCACCAATTTAAAATAGGTTTCAACTTCATGTACCATGAAGCTATGTACCTTTTGGTACAACATATTTGAAGACTTATGGCTTAGCAGGGCAATTTTGCCCCCTCGGAACTTATTTCTTTGTACTCAGAATGCTCGCTCCCCTGCATGGGATAATAATGTAATATGTTAGCATGGGTCAATTTTTAGTTATTCACCTAGGAATTTATCATTAGGGAAGTCCTTTTATCAACCTTTTTTTTTTCCTCGGGTAATTAATCTTGCTTACGGGCAATTTTAATTATCCTTGAGTTTTTCACTCAAATAATTCTCCAAAGTGGTGAAAGACGTTCTAATGATCAAGCCCAATGGGTGAATAAGGTTTATAAATGTTGTAAATTACCATGTTAGACATCTTATAGAGTCTTGCGGAATTCTGTTAAGTTTTGATAGGATTTTTTAAATTATTAAAATTTTCCGTAAATTGGAAATTTTAATTATTTTTTATGTAAAATGTAAAAATTTGGTCCTTGTGGATTTTGTATAGGGGTGTGAGTACTAAAACAAAATGTCTTATGACCCCCTACACCCCTGGACCAAGTTTCATCTCAATTGGGCAAGTTTAGCGAGGTTATTGTCCATGAGGAGTCCAAGTCAGTCAAAAGTCAACAAATAATTGGCTAAGGTAAAAAAGTCAAAAATTGTAAAAATGTGTAAAGTCATGAGAGAGAGTGGGTAAATGATTTATAATGTATTTCCTAAGTTGGAAAAGTGAAAATCCACTTATAATACCCCCCCATGCCAAACCAACAACCAAAAATGAATCTCCCTAGTGAAAAGTGCGCCCCCTTGCTCATGAACTTAGGGGAAAGTGAAACTTAAAGTGAGAAAAGTGCCAAAATACTAAGTGCGGCCTTCCTAGTGCCTAAATTCATGTTTGAAAAAGTGTAAAAAGTTTTTCCCCCTTCACATCTCACCTCTCAAACCCTAACTCACTCCAAAACCCTAAAAGTGCGCCCTCCTTGACTTGTTCTCTCTCTCTTGGATGGGGGACACTTGTAACTAATCCAAGAGGGGTCTCTCCTCTCTCCCTCATATAAAAGAGAGGCCTCCCTCCTCATTTTGACATAAGTTTTCTCACAACAACTCTACTATACCAAAATCTCTCCTCTATCTCTCTCATTCTCTCCCATTTTCTTCTTTGTAATTTTGCTGCAAACTTTTTGCAACCACATATTTTGGATAATAAAGGTGACGCTTTGGAGGATCTCTTATGTCTCTTGGAGTACTCTTGGAGCCATTGTATGGTGTTCTTTTCGAGTTAATATTGTTGCATTTTTTGGGTATTTCGTTGCTTGCATTGTTCTACTTAGAGACCCAAGCAAAGTATTTTGTTTATGATAGATTGGTAGAAGTATTGCTATTAATCTTTGTGGGTTGTTTCTACTTGGGTTTATAAATCATTTTGCAAGCCATTTGGATAAACTCACCTTCTTGTTTTGTTTTTTAGCAATGATTTATATATCTGCATTTTACCAAAGGCTTGGAGGAGTGGATTTCAAATCTAGAAATTCACTTGTCCAACCATCTAAAGCTTCCTTTATTTTTTGTTTTCATTTCCAGCCACTTATTATTCATTTTCAAGCATTATTCTACTCTAATATTGCAATCTAATATTCATTTACATGTTCAAATTTCTACATAATAATTTATGTTTTATGTAAGTTAACAAAAACCAACTTGTTCCAAGTCCTTTTTAGCATTTCCAAGCAAGAAAAGATTGTTGTTTTTTGCAGGTTTTTGTCAATTTAAGGGGAATTGTTGCCTGTTTTTTGTCCCAAAAGACTCAAGGAAGCATCCAAGAGTTGTGGTGTCAAACCTATTTCCCCCTCTAATATTCTAAAGCATTGTAAGCATCCAAGAGTGTCTCTTGGGCTTGCATTCTCTATTTTACTTACAAAATTTGCAAAATTGTAATTTAGTTGTAGCATATCACCCGCACCTTGCATAGTGCTTGGATTTTCCATCCATGAAATATCGTGAAGGCTAGATTAAAAGTTAATTTTATGTTTTTGCTTAAGATTGTTGCCCCACTCCTCCCACAAAGAGAAGGTTGAGTGGCTAGGTTAGTTTGTTTTATTTCATTTCATCTTATTTTATTTTACCCAATGGCATAAAATCGGTAGGCTTATCCTCCACATTGTGCCATAGTTGTGAGGTTGTTATTTAATTTCAAGTTATTTAATTTATTTAATTGCACCCATGCCTTGCATTGTGCTTGGCTTTGCCAACCTTGCAATATCGTGAAGGCTAGTTTAGTTTCACTTTTGCAAAGTAATCGAATTGGTGCCTCGCTTTTTGCCCCATATTCCCTCCCCTTGCCACTTTGTGGATCTTGGGTAACTAAGAAAGAGAAAAGGACTGTGTAGCTAAATTAATTAGGCACCCAATCTATTATTGTTTCAACCATCAAAATATGGTGACTTGGGAGGCTAGAAGGGGTTGAATCCGGGGAAGGTTTCACGACACTACGTGTCCTCCTTGCTAAGCACCCAAGCATTCTGGATTTGAACTGTGGAGCTAGGGAAGAACCTTGTTTTTTCTTCTTATTTAGCACCCAACACTTTCTTTTGGTTGAAGGGATAAAGAATTGGGATAGTCACATAGCTTAGGATTGTTACAACTCACATTTAATCCCCCTAAGCTCAAGAGAGACCTACAAAACTTGCTAAAATCAACTTACACAATTTTCACAATATTTGCATTCCAAGTTTGCTATTTACTTTTCAACAAATTTCTTTCATGTAAATATTTGTATTCAAAACATTCTTTAATTCATGTATTCTTTATTCATTTGAGCATAGGTATTCTAGGTTTTGTATAAATATCTCACAAGCTTATCTCATTCTTGTAGAGTTATATTTCTTTAGTGTATATATAAGTAATTTAATTTTGATAATCTTTAGGCACTGGTCTTTTATTATTTTGGAAAGAAAAATGTGTGTTTGTCATTAAAAGAATTGCATAATTGCATTTGTTTCTTGTCATTGGGTTGGGTCTCCCTAATTAATAACTCAATTAACTCTTAGAACCTTAACAACAATACTTCACATAGTTTAACAAGGTCTACCCCCTCGGCTTCCCTTGGAGTGAGTCTAGACAGAAGAGGTCTAGATCGAGGTGACAGTGGGTCTAGACTTAGGTGTGTGCCTCCAAGGACACAACAAGTGGGTTGGAGACTTCTCCACGATTGTAGATGTGTATTATGACGACAACACTCTCCATTGAGAAAGGTTGTCTTCACATCCATCTAATTTACTCTCCAACCCATGGATGTTGCAGGGGAAATAATCATCCGAATAGAAGTGTATCGAGCAACAAGAGCAAATGTCTCATCATAATATATTCCCTCCACTTGAGAGAATCCTCTAATAACAAACCTCATTTTGTGTCTCTCAATGCTTCCGTCAACTATGTGTTTGATCTATTTGGAAGTCACTACAGAGTTCCCCTCAGGTATCAAAACAATATCCCACTCATCATTCTTTATGATGTACTGATACTCCTCCATCATGACATCTCTCCATATTGGATGACTAGTTGCCTCCTCATAACATGAAGGCTCAAAATGAATGATGTGGCTCATAGTTGCAACATAGCACGAATATCTTTGAGGTGTCTTTCTCAATCGRAAGGTACCACGAGGAGTTGYATGTCCTTCTGCCTCCTGCAAAGTCTAACAAGCCCATGCAGGTCTCTTATGACCTATTGCAATATCTCTKGGAACATTAATTAGAGCTACAGGATCAACGAGACCAATTTGATCAATAGGCTCAATTGTCTCCCTCTGAAAGGTAATGTYATCTTGGACCATATTTGACATATAGATGTTTCCTCATGAAACCAATGTCTAAGACATGTCGAGGTTCCCTCATGAAACCAATGTCTCACAAGGCATATCAAGGTTTCCTTGTGAAACCAATGTCTTGGTTCCTTCATCTCACCATCTGAGGCACGTCAGGATGAAGTCTACATTCCCCCCTACTAGTCCACACAGGACCCTCCGAGGAGAATGTCTCATGATGTTTCCTCAAACATCAACACTCCCTCTAGAGTTGGAGGTGACTCCTCCTTTGTCTCTACTCCCTCTGACACCAAAGGTAGTTTTTCCTCATTCTCTGGCAGTAACTCAATCTCTACTCCCTATGGATGTAGTACAACCTCCTCTACTTGGATCTATCACCATAGTTGTGCTACAATCGATCTTGACTGGTTGTATCCATGATCACTAGAACTGTCTCTGTTATTTGACATTGTCCCGTCCTGGGAGGTACATTGCTCCTAAAGATTTTCCGTCTCTGAGCATCATGCCTGGAAATATCTCTCCTTGATATCATGTTGGAAGGTCTTTCCCTCCATGTCTGCCTCCTGTGACCATCATTATGGCTCCTTCTCAGAGCTATTACATGTGACCTTCTTAGAACAAGAAACAAGAACAAAAAACATCTCCTAGAGGAGATCAATTTATCTTGTGCACAACTATATACAGTGACTCTCCAAATGATATGTCTTCTACTATGACCAACACACATCCATCATATACTCGATGTCATACGGCTACCAACACACATCCATCATATACTCGATGTCATACGGCTAACCATGTTTCCAGTGTTAAATTAAACAAGCACAATTTTCTACAAGTGGTAATTATTTCCAATGATATACGGTATTACTTTAGTAAACATTATAACATCACTAAGTAACACGAAAAATTTCAACTTCTTAGTCTCTTCCTTAGATCACTTATCCCACGTGTGAGAGAGAAAAAATATGTGTGTTTATTGTTGTGTCTTTCAAGTGTCTTTTTATTGTAATATTAGATTGATCCAAAAAGACAAGTATCTTTGAAAATTAAATTAAATTTTCGTTCTTATAAATAGTTGAAGAATACCTCCTGTAACTACCCAAAGATTAATTTGGTTATAATCCATCCACATAGTATTTGACTTTGTTAAATTGTTCCTCCATAATTCTTTGCATAAATATAGGTAGAAGTAAATATATGCATTGCATTCCTAGGTAATTAGACATTTTTACTAGAAATTATTACCCACTATAATTTATGGAATTTTTTCTATAATTTAGGTAGGAGTGAAAAGTAAATATGTTGTACATAGATAGAGATTGTAACAACCCCATAAATTTAACACTCCCAACATTTTACTCTACTTTCATTTTCCTAACCCTTATGTGAAGGAGTCAAGCCGAGTTACCATGTTGTTTTTCTTCATATGAGATATGATGAATATTTATTACAATGATAAGTTTTCTATATATAGGAAACATATGGTGACCATCCATGAAAAAATGGTCCCTTGAATAATCAATAACTCCTCCGCTTCTACATTTAGTTAGAAAGATGATTACTAAGTCTATACATTTAAAAAGTATTGTCATGGCATCACCATTAACATTAACATGGTTGCGTTGACTTTTATTTCACCATCCGGGAATCTACAGCTTTTGTGCCCTCTCTTCTATTTCTTCAAGAAAACGTGGTATGCAAATAATTTTTGTACAATTCTAAAAATTGATTTTGGTTTTCAATAATTTGGTTTCAAAGGATAACTTGTACTTTTAGTTTTAGACTAGCCATCAATTACTGGTCTAAACATATCTATACTGCTATACTAAATATATTATTTTCGGTAAAA
>SNQJ01S0057413.1:43492-58110 GCA_010110895.2 Picea sitchensis
CAGGGGTTGGCATTTCGCAAATGCCGGTTTTCTGGAGATCTCTCACTTGTGGGAGATTAATCCAAAGTTTTTAAAATTATGATAGTGGGTGTGTTACACCCTCTCATCCTGAAAGTGTTGAATTTAGGGACCCCACTGATGGATGTTAGTGTTACCTTCTCATCTGCTGCAAGGCCATGACTTGCATCCTCCTCTTTTGGGTTTTTTGTGGAATCTGCCTCTATGTTTTGTAGATGGTCGAAACCTTCCTCCTCCTCATCATCATAAATTACCTCAATATAGTGAACCTTTCCCTTGCCCATGCATTTGTGTGTTGGATCCCAAGTCTCTTTGCAGGTGAAGCACAACTGCTTCTTTCTCAATTCCCTCCTAGTGGTCTCATCCATTCTACCTCTTCCCCGGTCAAACCCCTTTTGGTCTCTCCCCCCTTGGTTCATACGAGGTCTTTGGTCTCTACCCACTTGGTTTATAGGAGTTCTAGGGGTAAATCTCGTCTTTGTTGTTGATCACAAATCCCTAGTCTTCCATATAGCATCATGCAAGTTTGTAGGATTAACATCCTTGACCCAACCCCTTAAGGGCTCCATCAACCCCTCTATGAAGAGCATCATAAGTCTCACTTGAGACACATCCTGCACCATAACTACTATCCTCTTAAACTTTTCTATGTATACCTCTGGCAATCCTGTCTGTCTAAGTTGGGTGAGTTCCTTGAAAGGTAGCTATGGATCCCCCTGGTCAAACCTGTAAATGAGCCTCTATGTAAACTTTGTATAAGTTGTGATCTGATTGTGACCAAGTGTCGTTAACCCATAGTACCACCAATCATGAGATTTTCTCTCCAAGTAAATGGTGGAAAACTTGATGGCAACCTTCTCTCTCATGGGGTTAAGTTGTAGGTAGGTATCAAGTTTCTACTCCCATGCTTGCACAGTCACCTTGGAATATCCATCAAAGTAGGGGATTCCCATCTTGCCTGCCCTGCGCTCCAATTCATAGTTAGGCCTTTGATATTGTTTAGGCTTACCCCTGAAATTGATCCCACAATACTAATACAGTGTGACTTGCCTCTGGAACCCTGCACTCAATGCGTGATATTCCTTCGCATACTACTCAAAGTTGTCCTCAATTTCATCCTCATAGTTGTGATGTGGCTGGTTATCCAAGAATGTCGGTCAGTAGGGTCTAGGGGTGGCCCTACTGTGTGTTGGCCCCTAAGGAGATCCTACTCCATAACTCTGTCCCTTAGTGTGATAGTGAGGGCTATGCTCCTGATGAGGTCTAGTTCCCCCATGAGACCCACTAGCTTCCCTATTTGCATAAATTTATGGTCCCTTCCCTGCATGGGTTATTTGGAGTAGGAGTTGTGCAATATTCATCTGACTTGCAATTATCTTCTCCAAGTTCTCTCTCATTTCAACTTGTCCCCTGCGCATAGTTTCTTGATTTTCCTATAGATGATGTTCAAATGCACTTTGTGTCTGAATTATGGAGTGTTGTAAATCCTTTTCAAAACCTACTAGAATATGTGGCTCACTGTCCTCACCTAAACCATCCATCTCTGCCACTGTTTCACCTGTCTGCTTCCTACGTCTACTCATGTAAATACCACTAAACTTTTGCATGCGCTAATCCCCACTGGATGGGAGGATCAACGCTCTGATACCACTGTAATGTTCCCAAGCCAATTTTTTTGCTTGAAACACTAACTGCTCACTGCTTGTTTGTGTTTGGTTATATGTTTACAGGTTTACTCATAGAGTTGCGCATTAGGGTTTATATTATGGAGATTATAGCAATGAAGTGATATATCTGAAGCATATGTCATAAACAAAGACAATTATACAATAAGGAACACCAATATAGAGCCAATAATGTCAGATCCAACCTTTATTTAGATAGTAGATAAATCATGTAACCAGAGATCTGTAGATCTGGAAGAAAACCACAATAATATCCAAAATGGGATGACGACTGCTACAATGATAACCAATAATAATGATAATATCCTTCCAAAGGCACTGTGAAGAGAAGATACAAGACTCCAAAGGCCAATAGATGCAAGAGAAGACTGATAAGATGGAACCCTGGTCCAATGCAGTGCCAAACCCTCAAACTGGCTAAGTTGCGCACTATCCTGGTGGTTGTAGACACCCTATATTTTGGCCCTCCTCTTATTGTGCTCCAATTGACTCAAAACTCCCCTAGAATGTAGATCGGGTCACTGGAACCCTCCTAGAAAAGTCTCAGACTAAAAGGTGAAGTTTTGGCTCTCCAAATTAGAAAACCCTCAACTGGTTTGCACCCTCCTGGTTGAATGAATCTCTAATATTTCGACCTCACCTCTAGAGGCCTCCAACTGCTACAAAAATCAATGAGATGATAGATCGGGCCAATGCAACCCCACTGGTGAAGTCTCAAGATGATCTATGAAGCTTTGGGCCACCAAATGATGAAAACCTCTTTCTAAAGTGTGTCCCTTTTTTCTCCAACTCGTGCCAAGATCTAGGAAATAATTTGTTGGGAAAACCTCCTCCTCAATAGACTAGAAGTGGTGCCTTGAACCATACAAAGAATACCTAGATGTTCCTTTGCCCAAAAGCCTCCTCCTCACTTCAGATCGAACTGATCTCCACAAGGTGATATGGCCTCCTGCTGAAAAACCCCTTAGGCTACGCACTAGTAAACTTCTACCAATGGATTTGACCTCTGTAACATTGTAGAATGGTGTGGGAGGATTTTTGAAACTCCAGGACCAAGCTTGGATCAAGGGAGGTGGAATATTTCACCACTAAGTTGATCTATAGGGTTTTAGTCCAAAACCCTAAAAAATGCTTGTGCTCAAGGGCCCAAATGCAAAATATGATAATAATCCAAAATGCCTTAGAAGTGCACCCTTCCTTTCTTTTATACCCCCAATCTATTCTTCTGTTGAGTTAGTTAATCCCTAGGGTTAACTCCTAGCTTTTCTCCACATGTTCTTTTCTTTCGTTGAGTTACCTTTTTTCACACAAATTCAACTCAATAATATAACGCTATGCTTAGGCAATGACTTATGGTTGACTTTGTCCCAATGATGCATGAGACTATAGTCTAGTGGGGATAGCTAGACTATTGAGTCTCTCCAAACCTCTTCATCAAGAGGTGGGGGACATTACACAAGGCCTTGTAGGAATGTCTGTGGGATTGAATCCAAGGATATTAGCACATATAGTTTGATAGAAAATTTAAAGGTTCTCCTTGCTCAATATCCCGATATATTCTTTTTGATGGACATTGTGGTCGTAGATGTCCCATATGTTTGGGTAATACTCTTGTCTAGAAATTTTGCTACAAATTTGGGTGGCACCTTGTAGACGGATTTGTCTTATGCTACTCTACCCATGGGTGATGAAACCTATGCCCATTTACCCAACCTACCAATGGAAAGGGACCATGTTGAATAAATTGATATTGACCCTGAAATTGAGGATCCCTTAAAGGATCTCCATGAGGAGTTCAAGGACTCTCCTCCGTACTTTTTCCCAAGTGACCTTCCTTTTGCCCAAGAAGATGATATTGGTGATATATTGTGGCCAAAGGGACATTAACTAAAATGTGAGTTTGTTGGACATTAACTAAAATGTGAGTCATTTTGACATTTCAAAACATTAAAAATGTTTTTCAAGTATTACTAAAATGTTTTTTTATAAGTAGTAGAGGTCATTTGGATGGTTATATCAACTTTTCACTAAAATGTAAAAAATTATTAGTATTTGAAATTATATTAAATAAACATTGAAGATGTTATAATATGTTTTTATCATAAAATCACTAATTTAATTTTCTTAGAGTATTCTTCAATGTTATTTCTCAATAAAATCTTTTTCCCCATTAAAAAAAAACATTTATATTCAATGTCTTTTTGGACTAAAATGAAATAGGCATATCTTATCCTTATTATAGTGACTTCAGGTTTTATAAAGCTTCCATTCATAGCATAAAAAATATAAAAACTAAAAACATTGTTTACCCATCTCTCAATAAAACCTTACATTAATACCATTATCATATTAAACCATGTCAATATATTTGATTTGGTTAATGGGACACTTTTTTTTTCCACGTTGGAATTCTACGCTGGAAACCCACCCCAGATACTTCCCCACATAGTGGCTGGTATGGGAGTGATAAAGCTTCGCAGCCCCAAGGGACACAGGTTTCGAACTCATGACCTCTCCTCAAACTGGAAGAGTGTGCGCATGTCTTAACCAATTGTGCTATCCCATGAGACCTTGTTAATGGGACACTTTATAATTTAATTTTGACTTAAAATCAATATTTTAAATGTTGTTTCTAAATAAAATCTTATATCAATGTTATTGTCATGTAATAAAAATATTATAAATATGAAATTTACATACAAATATTGTTACAATGCAAATACAAGTATCTTGACAATAATAAAAATTGTTAAGAGATTTAATCCCTCTTAGTGTTTGATAAATCGTGAGTTAAAAAGTGGACAAAGAGCATACATGTCATAAGTGGTCATTGATACGAGGTGGATATGGGCCTATATCTTGCCGTCTCAACCATCCTGACAAATCTCAGTTGACATGTTGAGTTTGTCTACTTATTAACTTGGAATCATTTAATTATTAATAATGTTATTAATATAGATTCATTTTAATTTCATGTTTATTAAGTAATTATATAAGGAGTGAGTTAACAAGTGGACAAAGAGCACATATGTCACAAGTGGGAATTGAAACAAGGTGAGAAGGGCAACATTTCCCCTTGACCATTCGGACTAATCCCAATAGACATGTGGTCTTCAATAATATTGTTATATAAAATATCATCCTTGTTCCAATTGGCATGTGTTTATCTACTTATTAACTTAGTTTATTAAATAAGTTGTGTTTTTCAATTGTAATAAAAAATATTTAACATAAAATAAATTATTGGTAATTATTATTAATAATGATAGTGATACACATTCATTTTAATCTCATATGTAAATCATTTTTATATAAATTATCATTATAATTCCAATTGACATGAGTTCATCTACTTGTTAACATAACTTAGTATATTAAATAAGTTATGTTTTTCAATTGTAATAAAAAATATTTAATATAAAATAAATTATTAATTATTATTGATAGTGATAGTGATACACATTCATTTTAATATCATATTTAATAAATAAGTGTAAACTATTTTTAGTCCTAGATTATATAATTATTTAGTAAACATTAAACTAAAATAAATCTATATTAATATTATTATTAATAACAACTTTAGATTTATCAAACATTAAGAGGGATCAAATCTCTTAACATTTTTAATTATTATGAAGATACTTATATTTGCATTGTAACAATATTTATATGTATAGTATTTTTTATTTACATGACAATAATATTGATATGATTTTATTTAAAAACAATATTTAAAATATTTAACTATATCAATATTAAATAATAAAGTGTTCTATTAACCAAATCAAATATATTGACATGGTTAAATATGATAATGGTATTAATGTATGTATTTATTGAGAGATGGGTAAAAAAACTTTTTTAGTTTCTATATTTTTTATGCTATGAATGGAAGCTTTATAAAACCTAAGATCACTATAATAAAATGTGACGTACCTATTTCTTTTTAGTCCAAAAAAACATTGAATATAAAACTTTTTTTTTATGGGGAAAAATATTTGATTGAGAAACACTTTAAAAAAAATTGAATTCATGATTTTACAAAAAAATGAAAATACTTGCTTGGTTAATGTAACATGGGCCATCAATTTCATGTAGATAAAAAGATGTGTTAACATTTATGTATTTATGAGTAGAGGGAAAGCTTTAGCATTAGAAAAATAACATGAATACAAATATTGGGGAGCATTAATAAAGATAGAAAGTAACTAGTATCATTCATTAATGAAGTGAAGTCAATGCTATTACAAGCTCGGGTAACTAGAGTTAGGATTAATGCTATTACAAGCTCGGGTAACTAGAGTTAGGATTGTTAAGTAATTCGTCTGACAAAAGAGGGCGAGTTAGGAGGGAAAAATAGCTTGATTGTTATGGCCAAAGAATGTAAGTGACTCGATCAACAAAAGAATGACCGACGATAAAAAAAAAATCTATCCTCTTCTTGCGTAAGCGGAAATAGAAATGTTTGCGGAAAAGCATAAGTGAAAATGTATTAGGAGAGTGCCCAGGTGTTGGTGCCCTCCTCTCTCCTTGCTTAGTCACACTCCACCTACCTAATTGATTCTTGAGTTGTTTCTCTGGGACCGACCATGGGCATTTAATAATTTTCCCAAACTTGTTGGAAGTGTAGCCAAGGTTTGATCCCTCTGAATAGTGTGTGTGGTCGCGATACAAGTGAGCTAGTGGGTCATTGATAGGATGGAAACCGCTAGTTCCTACAAAGCTAGCCAACCCTAGGGACACCAAAAACCATGACCCACCTTTGGGGAATGATCAGATCATGAATATGCATATTTTTCACCGAAATTCTAATCATAAAAAAATTCAAGTGCTTCAAGAAATGTTGTGTACCCCATTCGGTTCGTACATACCTAGTTCCGTTCAATCAAATCAGAAGTTGGTTTAGTTAGATAAGACTAAAGTGAATGTGGTTGGAGAATCGAACCGAGTTCATATTCAATTAGCTTATGATCCCAGGATCCAGATTCATTACATTGATATTTAGGTGGTTGAAATCCCAAATGCGTATGGCATACTACTCAGTTGAGATTGGTCCAACTCTCACGCTCGCACACCTGAATATAATAGTGGGGCCTGCCCTGGTGAATTATAGGTGTTGTCAAATCCGGGTTATCCCCTCTCAATTGTTCAAGGCACCGGTCCTAGGTAAATAACCTATTGATCCATCCATTAGAAGTAAAGCAAGAACAATCGATGAAGCAAGTGACTTGATATAGGAGTAGGGGTAAAAACCTATTAGGAATTGTCTTCCACACACTTTCACTGCAGATCGATTTCTAGGCTAGCTCAAGAACAAAATCTTATTAGTGAAGGTGTAGGGATTTCCTTTTATATGATTCATTCCGGTAGAGTTTATCATTTTTTTTAGCCATTCATTTATCATTGAATAATTCAAATTTGTTTTCAAATGAATCGACTTTTAGGTCTAGTTGAGGACTTTCCTGCCAATTACTAAACCAAAGAACTAGAGACATGGTCGATAGCACCACGCGCAAGGGCCCACCAAATATTATGCACACCTAGATAACAAATGTTGGTTTTGGGGGTTGATTCAAATGTGTGGGTTTGACGTAGATGGAAAGATGAGAATCGTAAAATTAATTGTATGGGAATCGTAAGTTTTCACTTTCAAGGACTGGATCCCATCCCTCTGAATGTATGAGAAATCCGAAGTCAAGATAGATTTAAATGACTTTTTATATCAAGGAAATAGAAAACACCTACCCATAAAACAACAATATCATTAATGTATAATTTTATTGATGGACAACATCATAAGAAAATGCTAAAATTTTATTGTCTTTAGATAAACCATAAAAATTGGAAAAAAAAAATTGTAAATCATAAAAAAATATTATGATTTAATATGATATAAACATAAATATACAATTTTAATGAGGAATAACATTCCCTAAATGAAAAGTGCAAAAAAAATATAAAAATAATATGATAAAATACAATTGAAAAAATTAAAAAAACCACAATTACATATTTTTTTACAATGATCACAAAAATTCTAAAACAAAATTAACTTAAACAAAAACCACAATTACATATTTTTTTACAATGATCACAAAAATTCTAAAATAAAATTAACTTAAACAAAAACCACAATTACATATTTTTTTACAATAATCACAAAAATTCTAAAAAAAAATTAACTTAATCTGGAAAAAAAAAATTAAAAATAAAAATAAAACAAATACAATTTTTCATGCACCAAATTTTAATAAATGCAAACTTAAATACCCCATAGAATGCAAGTGTCTTCACCCGTACTCTATGTGCATGGAGAGTGCCACATACCCTTTTCCTTGGCATTTATTAGGCTACTCCAATGTGCATGGAGCTTGCCCCACACCAAGAACCCCATTTGGCGTGATGAGTTTTATGGACACGTCTCCTAAAACCAAGATAGATAATGGAAATGACTGGTGAAATATGTGAAATGAAATTATTGGTGAGAGACCATTAAAAGTGACCCATAGGGCCTGGTTTGTTGGCTCTTGCACTTGTTTTTCACGAGACAGTTTAGTTTCCCATGGACAAGTTGATTCGAACCATTTACTACAAATCAAATCCAACAACTTACCGCAACATTCAATACTATATAACATATAAATATTATTCGTGCTAAAACACTATGCAATCAATGCAACACTACAATACTAATCACCTAAAAATAAGCTCATTTATGTATAAGGGTTTTGAAAATATTTACACACCTTTTATTAGTAATATTTATATAAAGGAGTCATTGATAAATGTAATGTCTTAAATTTTCTTCATTTTCAAAAGGTCCAAACACTACATAGGGCTTTTCGGACCATTGATAAGTGTCATGAAATTTTCTTCATTTTCAAAAACCCACTACATAGGTTTTTTGGACCATTATCAAGTTTTATTAAAAAAAAAATCATTTTCAATAACCCCAAACATTACATGATAGTTTTGTAAATGGAATAATATCAGGCTTGGAATAGTATGAAAAAATATAATTAACATGGTGTTATTTATGTAAAAGTGTGGCATTAAATTACTAGCATACTTCCTAAGCGGGAGAATGAGAATGCCAAAGTAATTAGAAATTGGAGGGAGGTTCAATATTAATGTTGTTAATTCGGATTATAAAGATATTGTGTTTAAATGTCTTCAAGGTGTCTCAACTTGTATAAAGGAAACATGGAATTGTTCACTACTTTGTCCATTGAGAAGAAAAACAACATTTGACATTGCAAACTTTTACCTCAACCCTTTATGCCCGTCCAAACAGTGTTCCCACTACCATCCATAAAAAAAGACCTTACATAAAGCTCTTCAAGCACCATCTATCTTCCCTTTGTGCATGTCTCTAAACACATGTTTCTATTTATTAGAATTAATTTACTTAATTATTTTTAAAAGACATCCATGTTCTTCATGAAGTTGTTATTTTTCTCAACATTACTTAGTATACTAATTGGTTGTGGATAGGTCATCCACATTATTGGTGAAGTTATGCATTTTAATCGGCATTGCTTACTCGAAGTCATTTTAAAACACTATCCATGTTATTGACAAAGTTGTCAATTTTCTTAACATTTAAGTAATAATAATGTATTTATATGTAATAAAACTCACTAAAGCCACTTTAAGAACCAATGAGAGACAAACCCATATAATTTCAACATTTCCTTCATATGTAACTTGGTCTCCATGTCCAAAAGGTTAATTGATTTATGTATTGTATGTAGTAGATATTAAGTTTAGGTTCGCAATAATAGGGGACCCTCCAAGCATGAGACATGTGAATTTTATTATTGAGGTCTGCACCTTGGGGACCCTGAGGTAGTACCATCAGAAGCATCAACATGTCTCAATGAAGAGAGTGAAGAATTGGGCATGTTAGATATTGGAAATATTCATAATCATAACCCTTGCATAATTCATAGAGATCTGAATTGCAACAATATATTTGTGAATGGTAATACTTGTGTTCTTAAGATCAGTGATCTAGGTTTTAATGCAAATGATCATGTTGCTCACTTTATAATTGGTACAACAGAATGAATGACTCCATAATTATATGGAGAGGATTATAATCAACATGTAGATGTTTATTTGTTTAGCATGTTCTTATTGGAGATGGTTACTTTGGATATCCCTTATAGTGAGTGTCATGATGTTGCTTAGATTTATAAGAAGGTGAGTTTTAGTATAAGGTTTGCATCAATGGAAAAGGTTACCAATTAAAAAATGAGGCAATTTATTGAAAAATGTTTGGTGTGAGTGTCAGTGAGGCCTTTTTTAGTAGAACTTCTGATGGGCCCTTTCTTGAGAGGAATCCAAGTGAGAATCTAGTATGTGTACATGCTACACTCTCTACTCTCCGTCGAAATCAACTTGTATAAGAATATTGTGTGCTTTGCTACAATTTTATGCAGTTTAATGTAAAACAAATCACGTAATGCAGTATGAAATTTCCAAAGTAGAGTGGTGGAATTATGTACTAAATATTAACTTGAAGTCTTGAGTATAAACTATTTATAAAAATGAATCAATCACACTCTAGGATGTTCAAATTTAAGAATATTACATACATTTCTAGATGATAAAGTAATTTAATATCAATACAAATGAAATTAGACACAAAGTTGCTTCTATCTATCTCTTAAAATAGTTTAAAGTAGTAGTTGTATGTAGCCCAAAGCTAAAAGCTAAAATAATTATAAAATACTTGAAACTTTAATAATAATAATAAAATAAATGAAAATGGTCACTCCACTTTTTGAAGTAGAATTGGAAAGATATTGATGTTAATAACTATTAAGAATGTCATATGTGTAAATTGAAGTCATGAAAAAACTATTAAAATAAATTGATAAATAAAAATTGTGATACATTAGTCCTATCCATTGCACTCTAAAGTATAATTGAATTCTAATACATCTTACTCTTCTAAGACTTTTAAGCAATAAATTATCAAGTAAATTTAAAATTAAATAATTTTCAAACTCCCTATCTATACCTTTTCTATCATTCACATAAAGTAAATTTAAAATTAAATAAATTTCCCTAACAACATGGATTCATGGTTTAAATCAGTTTGTTTCAAGTGCTTATCTTTTTAGAACTTATATTGCTTGATCAATTCATCGGAAATGTTTTGTTGTTTGAAGACTTGATAGAATTCATCATTTCAACCTTTGGATAAATTTAAGCTTATTATTTTTTTAACCATAAATAATTGTTTCTTCCCATGTGTAGTCATTGTTGTGGTAAAACAACAACCCCATTTTTACTTTATTATCTTCATAATAATAATGGGGATCCTCTATGTAAATTTTGGTTATATCATTACTATTATGTTTCGGTTTGGTTAATTTTCGGGAAATTTCATTTTTCTCGATTTTCCCCTTTGATTTCTTCGAATATGATTTCTCACAAGCTTCTCAACTACTCTACTTCTCTTGAGTTTGGACTTGTGGTTGAAAATGGTTATTCAAAGTTTAGCTTAAAAATTTACAAAATGTATTTTAACTTTGTAAATATAACTAATTAATTTATAATTATTATTTAATTAATTTAGATTAATCAATTAATCATATTTTATGTAAATATTAATATTTAATTAATTAATTATTATTTTAATTATTAATTAATCATTATACAAAACCACCAGTACCAGAGTTAATATATATAAATTACATATAATAAAATGTATTGTAAATATTATATAAAAATATATATATATTATAAGATAAGTAAAATAAAATTTTACTATGCGTGGAGTCTCGAAAAAAATTTCAATTACACATTAATAATTTTATTTAATAATTTTTTTATTTAAATTATTTTATTACTAAATTTATTAACATAGTTTAAAATTAAAATTTTAATAAAATGCCCAAATTCTGCCAAGCATGTATTTTCAAGCACATTGGCAATTTTGACACGATAACTTTGGAGGCAGATATCTCGAGTTCTACTTGGCCAAATGAGGCCCATAATGGTCCGTTGGAAAGCTAGAATCATGGAGAATAATAAATATCTGAACAAACAACTTTGCTACAGACTGAAAAATTTAACCACATTCTTGCTTATGAGCCTTTGGTCTATTGATGAATTATTTGCCACTTGTTTGCATTCACATAGAGCATAGCACATGTTTTGAGTAGAGCATTATAAGGGTTTTCAAGGTGTTTTAACACATGGTTTGAGGGTTTGCACACATACTGTAAGGAGAGCTGACCTATTTTGACACAATTTCCTAGAACATCTTATTTTTGGCCTATGATATTGAGGTGGTTTGAATGACTTTAAATTGTTTAATAATTTAAACCAAAATATTTAACAAATAGTGTAAAAAAGAAAATACCCTAAATTGCTGAATAATTTAAATAATTTAGACCAAAAAATTTAACAAATAGTAAAAAAAAAAATTAAAATGTTGAATAATTTAAATAATTTAGACCAAAAGATTTAATCAGTAGTGTCAAAAAGATACATTAATGATTAGTGGACATTTTGATTATTAAATAGAGATAATATTCATCACTGTCAACAAAAAAACTAAGCATAATATTTAATGTATTTACTTCGAATTTATAATCCTTCAAATTAAGAAGATAGATGTAATTTCAAATATCTTAATATTTATAACATTTATTACTTTGTTATTAGGCTCCATGTGTGAAAAGCATCAAAGTTTTGGAATTGTGGTAATTATGGACAAAAGATATAATTATTAATTAAATAAAAAAATTATAAAAAAAATTGTCAAATAAAATCATAAGTAGTAATATTAAATGTTTATTTAAAATTTATAAATCATTAAAAGATAGATGTAATTTCAACCTCAATATAAATTTCTCACTCAATTGAAAATTACATTGACAATTTTAGTATAAAGAGCTACACAAATTGTAATGCACCCGTTTCCCTCTATGCACTTTTGGCATTATTTACATAATTGTATAGTAACATTTGTATTACACAAAATATAAAAACCACATGATACCTAAATCTAAATCATTGCATAACCATAAAATAGTTATGCGCATTCAATAATGTGGATTTACATATGAGAAATATGAGAGTTCACTTCATCTCAATTACATATCACATCATTTAAGCAAATAAATAAACAATTAATATGGTAAATAAGAACTATAGGATGTAAGAAACAATACAAGATTGTGTAGAGGCTAACACTTATCTACTTATTGAAATCCACACACAAATAACCTTGAACGATTTTCATTATATCCATAGGATAATATTGTAGAGCCACCCTCAAGTTCAAGGCTTACATGTGAGGCGGGCGTGAATCTCTCTTTCCCAATCCTTGATAATTGATGGGTGGATAACAACTAATTCATACATAAATCCTTCCTTTCCATAGTACTAATTCGCATGGGTTCCTCTCTTCTACTTTTCATTGCATCTCCCCACATGGATCATGGGACAAGTTGTTTTCCCTCTCTGCTAGTCTCTACTACACAAAGATCTTAGGAAACACCAAGTTGGTCCTCCCTACTAGCTATTATTGCAACTTTCCACAAGGATCATAGGATTCCTCCCTACTAGCCACTACTACAACACCTACACAGATCATGAGACAAGTTACTTTTGGGTGAGTGCAAGCTAATGATGGTCTCTCATGACGCGTTAGTGGCAATGCAAACTCGGGAAAACAACAATATGTTAACTTGGAGGGATTATTCAAGGTACTTTTACAATGAATTTGAATATGGTGTAAAAAGATGAAACGTAGGAAAATTAGATTTTTGAATATACAACTTTTATTCATAGACATTGTGAACAACTAAGTCAAATTTGTTTTTTTTTCTAAAAGTGGTATCTTATTTTTCCAACAAAATATAAGGTATATGTTTTCATTTGTGCAGGTGTTGAGTGTCTTAATGATGGAATTTCGTCCCAAAAACTTGTATACTTGTAGAGAACAGGTTTTTCTTATGCCATGTATTTTTTGGAAATTTTTAATATTAATTTAATATATTTTTTAAATTATCAAAATCAACATTTTCCTGAAATTACAATGTCTTTTGTTCATGCAGGCTAAAAGGGTATTAAAATGATCATTTTTTTTTTTAATTTTTTTTTTTTTCAGATCATAGGTATTAGTCTCCTCTTATGCCACATATAACTCATTTTAGAAATGGCTAAACCAAGAAAAAGTTATAGTAGAATAAGATAAGTATATATCATCTATAATTTCATCAACAACTGAATTGTTTAGCCTATAGAAAAATAACATCAAAGACAAAGATATAGAGGAGTATTCACAAAAATGGAGGTTTTTATGAATTTGCAGACTGAACCACTAGGTTTGTCATCACGAACCTAAATCTGAGCCAACCAAGTCAACATACACCTTGTCAATCTAGCCCAAAAAATTTGAATTCAAACAAGCACGCACACGCTCCAGGAATGCATGCATGCTCCTAAAATCCATTTCCTTCCTTCTCTATCTGTGTCCTCCCTCTCCTACATCTATCCCCCCTCTCTATCTCACTCTCACTCTCCCTCTCTACCCCCCTCTCTATCTCCCTTTCTCTCCCTCACACTCCTATACATGGTAAGACCTAGACATGGCAAGATTCAGACATCAAAAGGCATGGAAAGACCTCAAGCTAGACCTTACCTTGACATGCCTCAAACTCTCACACCCTCTATATCCCCCACGCCCCGCCCCCTCTCTCTCCCCCCATTTGTCCCTCACTCCCCTCTCTCTTCCACATCTATTCCACCATTTTTCTACTTAGGTTCTAATCCTTCCTCTCCCAATTGGAAGGGAATGAGAAGGGTTATGTAAATCAGTTAGAGGTTTTCTACATAGGCTCGAATCCTGCCTCTCCTTACATAAATATGTTTGCCTAGGTTCGAATC